>JAKTXG010000004.1:0-224117 GCA_030561385.1 Suhomyces bribrorum | reverse complement strand
CATCGACAGAATCACGCAATTCGGTTCTTTTCTTGAGTAACTCGTTTCGTTGTGCCACTTTTTTTTTTTTTCGATTTGGAGTTGTCAATTCGAGGCTTCAACTCGTAATCACCATAACGGTTGGTGAGGGATTTAACCTATGTTTCAAAATGGTTGAACAAAATTGGGTTCAAGATGAAGGCGACATTGTACCTGAAAAGTGTTCATCTGGTGCAGCTATCCGACAAAGATGGAGACCAGATAGATTTGAGCCGATTGGCGAACCAACGTCACAGAAGGAGCAATCGGACGTAATAAGCCTGTAGTGGCTCATCAGGTTAGATTGCAGGAGTGTACATGGCAATTGAATAAAGATGGACCAAGGTTCAAGTAGTGAGTGGTTGTGAATTAATCCGAAATGGATAATTCTAGATGATTGAAGGTTGAACCAGGAGGAAACTTGATTGCGGCTGGTAGTTCTGGATTCGGGTAAATTCTGAAACACTTGGATCTAGTTACGTAATGGGTGGAGGTTATATATGTTATATATGGGTATTGGTGAATGGATAAACCCAGGTGTTCGCTACAGCATGGATTTATGCCTGTTAGTGTTTTGCAGCAATGCAATGCCATGTATGCCATGTAGAAGTATCGGAACAACTGGCTGCCATGGCCAAATCACTTTGGGATAAGCGGTTTGCACCCAAACTAAAACAATTGGTGTTTGGATTAGTGGCCCGTTCAATCCGACACGTTCTAGGCGTGTGGTTTAAAAAAGTATAGACTAACTGAAGAACTCCAGCAACACTGTCAATGGCTGTTTTGGGAATTTGGTTGCATCCGAAAAAATTCAACGGTGATTTTGAGCCCTTGTATCCGGAGTAAACAGGTCTGTGCGACATTCGCATAGGAAACCTAGGTGTTTACTACCGAAGAATTAAACCCGAATACAAAAGGTGAGGCAAGGGGAAGAAGAGGGGTAAGCTTCAGTGCATTACGAACGACGCGATCTTCCAAGATGGACACATTTTGACTAGCTGGCCGATGATATCAAACCCTCGGGATGCGCAGTTTATGAATACAGTACGCGAAGATGATATGGATGCATCCACAATAGATAAATTGGAATTAAGATATGGTAGTACGAACACCCTGTTTGTTCAAATTGCTTTTTGGGTTTGCATCAGCAGTATATTCTCGTGTCTGATTTTTGTGGTTTCAGGTTAAAAAATAATCTTCATAAGACAAGTGACACAAAGCCCCCCAAATGTCTGAGTCTAGTGTAAATGACCCGGATTGCCAAGGTCAATCGTTTTTGACGGCAGAACAAGTATGTCAGAGCTGGAGACACGAGGATTCGCTCGGCAATGGCATTAGCACTATTGTTGGGCTCAGGAACTAGTTGGTATGGACTCGTCCCCCACCAGCCACAAAAGTATGCCCAGGTTGGGTTTCACAAATTTATTAAGTTGGTTGGTATGAATTATTTTTTAAATATGCAGTTTTATCTTTTGGTTTAAAAAAATAATTTGATTTTGTGTATGCATGGTTGTAAATTTCTTACTAAAAAGCGTTTTGAGTCGGCAGCTTCAAATAGTTTACACCACCGACATTTGTCAAAAACTTTGTTGTATATTTATTATTTTACTAGTATTAATTCTTCAAATTTTTATCGGTGGATTTAATCAAGTATACCTTCAAAGCATTATAATAGAACCAACCACCGGTATCTCAGTCCTTTCGATTGGAATTCATCGCATCTCACCGCCCCTAGCTTCAATCTATCATCGCACCCGAAAAATATCCCATCTTTTTTCCATCACTCAACACCTAACCGAATTGGTTAAGCATTATCAAAAATAAAAAAAAGTCGTATACATCAACAGAATCGGTATACATCACAAGCTTTTGGTCTGCATTCACAGTGCAGCTAGTCCCATACGTCTGCATCCCACGCAAACGCCCCTCCCGCCAATTCGGCCCTGCCGACACCATTCGTCTGGTTTCATCACCACTGCTTCCATCACCACCACCACCACCACCACCACTACTGTTTGTTTAATCCTCCATCATGAGCGGCAATTACAACACCTCGTCGCTCCAGCAGCAAGCCGCCCAGCAGCAGGCCCAGCAGCAGGCCCAATTCAACCAGCCGTACTCCTACTACATGCTCAATCAGCAACAGCTGAACCAACCCTCGCAACAATCGATGTCACAACAACAGCAGACACAACAGCAACAACAACAACAACAGCAGCAGCACCCGTCCGAGTCCCAGCTGGCCAGCCAGGCCGGAGCAGACCCTTCATACGCGTACCCCCGGTACGCCACGGCGTCGTATGGAGCGCCACCAAACTACTCGATGTATCAACAAACCATACCCGACCAATTGTCCCAACCACAACCACAACATTACAGCCAGCTCAGCGGGAGCGCCAGCGGGCCGGCGGCCGCGGCGGCCGCCAGCTACGCCGCCAGCACCACCTCGGCAACCTCCACCCCCATCCAAGACACCCTCAACACATCCACCAACTCCACCGTGGGCCAGTACCAGCCGCCAGGCATCCGCCCCAGGGTCACCACCACCATGTGGGAGGACGAAAAGACCCTCTGCTACCAAGTCGATGCCAACAACGTGTCGGTGGTTAGACGCGCCGACAACAACATGATCAACGGCACCAAGCTCTTGAACGTGGCGCAAATGACCAGGGGCCGCCGTGACGGCATCTTGAAGTCAGAGAAGGTCAGGCATGTGGTCAAGATCGGGTCCATGCACTTGAAGGGTGTGTGGATCCCCTTTGAACGGGCATTGGCCATGGCCCAGAGAGAGGGCATCGTCGACTTGTTATATCCATTGTTTGTGCGTGACATCAAGCGGGTCATCCAAACGGGCGTAACCCCCAGCTCGGGGTCTGGTTCTACCATGGCCACGTCGTCGTCAGACCCTTCGTCGGCGACGGCGCTGGCGGTGGTGCCCTCGGCGTCGGTGGCGGCCGTGGCCAACTCCACTCCTTCGTCGGTGCTAGCCTCCAAATCGACCTCGACCTCCACCCCGGTCCAGCCCAATGTCAATAGCTTCTACCAGCAGTACGGCCAGTTTGCCCAGCAATACACTCCTCAGTTGAACGGCGCCGGCTCCAGCCCTTCGCAGAAATCTCTGTCGGGAGGAACCAGCGATCTTCAACAACAGCGCCAATTACAGTTCCAGCAAGCCCAGGCCCAGGCCCAGGCCTCCCAGCAGCTGGCCATACCGCAACAATCCCAACAATTACAGCAATCGCAACAGAACCAGCTTTACGGCGCCTACCATCAGCAGCAGCAACAACAGCAACAACAACAGCAGCAGCAGCAACAACAACAGCAACAACAACAGCAACAGCAACAGCAACAGCCCTACTATGCCGCCAGCTCGTCCACAGGTGGCCCCAACCAATACTACCAGCCATACAATCCAAATGCTGGCTACTCTGCATACGGAAACCAACCGGGATACTCATACGTGTATCAACAAGTGCCCCACCAAATCCCTGGTCAACAGCTGCAACAACAGCAGCTGCCAAACCAGCATGGCCAGCTAGGATCGTCTTCTTCTTCCGGCATTGCTTCCGGCCAAACCGCATCTACTAATGGCACCTTGGCCACCTCAGATGAAACCGCCGGCTCTAATAATGGAGACAAAAAAGATGAAAAATAACGTTTTGCAGCCAATTTTTACGTCGTTGCTACAACAAAGGAAAGAAAAAGTTTGACCATGTGGATTTGATAGAAATATTTATGAGCTCCGACTGTCTTTTGTTTATTATACTTGGCTAATCCCACGGCTTTGCCCCAGTTATGTTTGTTCCCCCCCCCACGATTTAGACCTAAATTTCGCTATAGTTTTGGAAATCTACTATTGATTGTTTTCTATCCATTTTTCAAGTTGACTGTTTTACTTTTGCTATATCAACCTTTTTATATATATATATGTTTTTCATATCAACTTTTCTTCTTTCCCAGTATTATATTTTATATTTCATACACATCCCACATAACTACTATGTAAAAAAACCATGGCTATATGTAGTGGAAAAATGTGCGAATCTGCACCCTATCAAAGGTGCATTGATACGTCATAAACTATGCATGGTGTGCATTTAACTGGCATATGCAAGAAGTCCTAGTAAATTACTATTGTGGGACTTCTTCGTGTGTAGTTGACACAGACAATCTCGCTTCAACATGTAGGATGATCGTTAAGACTAAAACAGAATAGAGGGGGAGGGGGTAGGGGGATGGGATGGACCACGTCGCATTTTTCCACTACTAAATTGATACTTTCAACGTTTAAGATTATGCATGATGCATATACTCTAACATATTAGGCTTCTTCCCCCACCTGTACTGACACGCTTGGGTGTGCATTACACCTCTTCTATCCAATTATCAACCATAGCACCTGACCCGGACCTGGGTTACATGTGATAGTGACTGATTGTGACCCCGGCTGTCACCAACCTCGCACGTGATTCCGTATCTCCGATACGGAGAGTTATCAGTAACCTAACAGTACCAGTACCAGTACTAGTTTGTATTACACCTCTCCCCCATTGACCCAGCCAGGTGCATTGACATTGCAATCCAGGGAACCGCCTAGCCACACAACCCCAACGCTGACTGCCGCACCCAGACCGCCAACATTATTTTCTTGCCAATGCTCCGTCAATTGACATTATTGCTTTCAACAGTGTCTGCAGCATCTGCAGTTATTCATGTAGGATCCCAACATCAGCAGGACCCTGTCCAAATCGCCAACATGAACACCCCGCTTGACGCATCAAGCACATTGGATGCACCCGGTGCATCTTGGGCTGGTCCCTTCGAAACCCCTAGCGAGCAACAAGCTGCCTCTATCGCAAGAACTCTTGTTCACAGAGAATCCCTTGCCAACATCAACACCATCCGCCAGATATCCAACCCCGATGGCACCACCCGCTCACTTCCCTTTTCGGCAGTCGAGTACTACGCCGACTGTGACGACGACGGCGATCCCTATTGGCTAGCCGTAGACGTGGGCACCACGTACCAGAACATCCGCCATGGTTCCGACTTCTCCTTCACCATCCGGGCTGGCGACCATCCCTCGTACGATGACGTCAACACCACGTACCCCGGAGCCATCGAGAAGTCGGTGGCCGGCTCACCCCGGATCAACTTGAGCGGCCGCTTCAACTGGGTTCCTTTCAAGACTCCGTTTGATTACATTCGCCTTCAGGCGTGTTTCTTGAAGAGACATCCAGACGCCGCCGCGTGGCTTCCTGGAAACTATAATAGCCCCCACACTTCGCGGTGGGTCAAGTTCGAGGTCGACAACGTGTACTTTGTGGGGGGATTTGGGGGAATGGCGTACATTGGGGACATCAGCGCCAACGAGTACCACCAGGCGCCGCTCTTGGACGACGAGTCTGGTAGCAGCGCTGTACGGGAGCAATGAATTTGAATTTGGAAACTACCATCAACTGTGAAGTGCATGGAGTGTTAACAGCCAAAAATGGTGAATGGCAGTGGAAAATCAACACAATGAGCACGAGCAAATTATCAGCGTTGAACGGAGGTAAAATGATAGTGGATGGTAGCGATCTTGACGATCGAGAACGAGTCGGCAGCTGTCAAAGTGAACAAGAGAATCACCAACAATTATGAATAATCATGAGCAATAATAAACAATAATAAACAACACTGAACAACTGACAACAATGAACAACTGTAGTAGGAGGAGTGACGGTCTTTTTGAAAAAGTAAGTCCCATCTTTCACGTGTGAACCAATTGTCAATTGTCAATTGTCAACTCACTGGCGTGGTCTTTTGACCTGCAATTTCTAGAAGCATTCGCGGCTCCTTTTCTTAGCTATTCAAGTGTATTAACTAGCCTGGCCCATCATTCCTTCTAGTCCAACTAAAGGAGCTGTTTGGGTCCCAATTTTGAGCAATTTCGAGCAATTCCAATTCATCACCGCCAGTCCAGCCCCGTCTCCGACTCATGTAGCCACCGAAGCAACGGTCTCGTCTAGCGACGCCTTTTTCTTGACCTTCACCGTCGTCACCGTCAGGTCCCTGTGTTTCTGGTGGTACGCCTTGTCCTGCTTCCAGGTCTTCTCTGCTTCCACCACAGCACAAAGGGCCTTGCCCATGGCCGTGAAATCAGTCATAAGGTTGACATGGCCCCGGTCGCTGGCAAACTTGCCCACGATCTGGCCCTGGCCCGTGGCCTTATCGTACACACTAAAGCCCTTCCGTTCAGGCATCAACCATCTCTGGTGTACCACCCCATCTCCATGGCCATAGAAAAACTCGTAGTAATTTCCGTCCTTGATATCCTGGACTCCCCGGACATTGGACCCTCTGACCGAAGGGACCCGGTTTCCATACACCATGGCCAAGGGAGGATACTCGTGCTCCAATTCAGGCTTATAGTCCAACCCTAAAACGTACGCTTTGGTTTTCTTCAAGGTGTCAGCAAGATAATTATAGGCTTCGGTGAAACTAAAGGAAAAATGGTCTTCTTCCTCGTCCTCCAGGTTCAATGTGGAGCTATCCATGAATGTTGGGGGCGACATCGACTCGTCCATGGCTGCTAGCTTGGGCGAAAGGGGGTTTTCCAACGCCAGGGGCTTTTGGGGCGATCCTGACGCCGAATCGTTCCATATTTTGCGGTTGATGGAGATCGACCGGTAATGCTTGAGTTTGTTACTGATGGTGTTGATGATGGGAAGCGACCCGCTGGACTCACTCATGCTCAGCTGGGTGGGGCTTCGAGCTCTGGCTTCCATGAGAAGCTTTCTCTTTTTGGCCACCAACGGGTTCAAATTGTACTCCACCCAGGTGTCGGGGTTGAAGTAGTCGAGATCGTAGCATTCCTTGGTCTCGTTGTTAACAAAGACCCGGCCACTTAACGGCAAGAACACGAACCCCGACCTCATCATGAAGTTTGTTTCGTAAGTCAAGATCTTATCGTTTAGAATGACCGAGTCTCCAAACCGAATGGGCCCAAGGATGTTTAGACACTCGCTGGGGACCCCCACGTATACGATGGACCGAAACAACTTGGGGTTTCGATTGAGCACTCCGTGGGCCACCAACCCTCCCATGGAATGGGCTATCACCAACGTTGGTTTACCGGTATTTTTATATATCTCTTGCAAGCGGTCCTCGAGCTGGCGGGACGTGATATCAGAGCTAAGTCGCCAGTCGTAGCCAAACTCCACCACCTTGGTTTTGGGGTTGGAGTCCAATTTCTTGACGAGTTTCTTGCAAATGTCAATGGGCCCGATGTTCTTAAGCACTCCATCGGGATAGATCACGTCCATGGCCTTGAGCTCGTCCTCGGGCCGAGGCCCAATAAGGAGGTTGATCTTACGGAGGTTGAATCCAGCCTTGATGGGGATCCACACCCGTTTGCCCGACTTCTTGCTCCGAAGAATCGACCCTCTGTATCCACCCAAGATCAAAATGTTGCCCTCCATCTTGCTGTAGATGTTCTCGTAGTCCTTCTTGACCGGCTTGCTGGGCAAGATCTCGTTCAAGTTGGTTGAAAGCGAATGTTTCACCGCTCGAAGCCGGACGTTATCGGTTCCCTTGAAGTACTGGAAGTAGTTGGCGTCCTCCACGGTGCTGATCGACTGCTGCCGCTCCAACTTGAGATCCATCTCGTGCCGGAGCTGGTCTAGATCCACCGTGTGTTGGTTGTTGTTGTTGTTGTTGTTGTTGCTGTTGTTTCCAATCAAAGGAATGTGGGCGTCTAGCTTGAACGACTGGAGCTGCTTATACAAGTTTTCCCGGACTCCAGACAAGCCGCCAAACGGCAACGAGAACGAAAACACCTTGGCGGAATTGGAGTAGTCCTTGGACGTCTTGGAAGAGGGTCCCTCCGTGGTTGGTGGAGGCTGTTTGTCGGGGGGACTGGAGTCGACGAGGTGTTGGCCGGCTTCATCGTACTCCTCCATCGACTGGCCCCCCACGATGGAGTTGGCGTCTGACTTTGAGAGTCGTTTGTTCAATCGGGGCACCAGAATGGTGCTTTGGTTGAGGGTGGGGTGGACCAGAACTGGCGGCTGTTCAAGGTCATCCTCGTCCTCCACGTCCTCCACGTCCTCCACATCCTCCACATCCTCCACATCCTCCACGTCATCGCCTGCTTCGTCGCCGTCCTCTGTGATATCGGAATTGGTCAAATCGGTAGCATCGGGCGCCAAATGGGCCAAATGGGTCCCCAAATCATCGTCTTCAGACCTTCCATGAATGGTGGAGGTTCCCGTGGGGGCCCCATGATCCGTGGGGACCCCATGATCCGTGGACGCAGTGACATTCACCTGAAGCATCGAATCGCTGCTGGTGCCAATTGAAGATGGGGGATCTACCCCAGGGTTCTCTGGACTGGAAATGGTGGAACTTGATCTGTGGGGGACATTTGCGGCCAAATTGTCGCTGGCCAGCCGCAGAATGTCCCCTCCAAACAGTGGGGGCAATTCCTGCCCCTCCGTGGGCTCTGCTTTCTGCTCGAATGACATGCCCTCTACCTTAATTACAATTCCAATCAACTTCAAATGCTATTTCATATACGGGTAGGAACGGCAACTGGCCGGGTCCTCCAAGCCGCGTCACGTGACCACTGTCTTCTGTCATATCTTAGCGATTGAAGTCCAACGAAGATGTGGGGTCGAATAGGACCCCGGTTCGAGCTACGGTGGGGCTATCGGTAGCCGAAGGGACTGAGGTCTCCAAAAAATTGACGTTTGGCGATGCCCAATGCAACACCTACCTGCAAGGAACGCGCGGATCACTCCATAGTACACCATGCCGATCCCTGCTGATGGTCGATCGGTCAAAGTTAACGAAACAGTCTGTGCTACTTGACGTACTTGCTTTGGGAATGTTCCTATTTTGCCAGGTTTGTGGGATAAAGCATTACTTAATACGGCAGGTGGGGCCCTGGGAGGTTGCTATCTACTGAGCCTCACTATGACACCTGAAACTGATCCCGGGCACAGCACTGGCTATAAGTGCCAGACCCTCCTGTCTGGGGAGAACCACGCTAAGCCACGTTGCTATGCTACTGGTTTCAAGAGTGGGAGTCGGGGCTCAATTACAGACCTATTGGTTGTACGACGCACATGCTGCGGCTGACAGTATACTTTTCGCAGCCATTTATGGTTATGAATAACCTGTCAACCACGTCAAAAACCCCAACACGAAGAACAACGCTGGTACTTGTGGAGTTGTTGGTGGGCTTGAATTTCGCCTTTATGTCAATCTAGCTTGCCTGCAAATTGGTCTCCACAAAGTATCGTGTCTGCTGAATTTGATAATGCACAGAACAACTCACATCTTCCTGGGGGCTAGTTCCAATCTCTCCGTCGCCTCGAATCTTAGCCTGGTATTTGTTGTATTAACCACGAACAATACCTGTTCATTTCCTTTATCATTTACAAAATACCCTCTTATCGATAAGTGTCCTTGTGGACTGGTTCCAGGCGATTTGTATCAGCCTGTCAATAATTTTAGGGGAAATTTTACCTCCTAAACGAAGCATCTTTATTTGTCGTTAGCTATTATAGCTGCATTTTCTCTTGTAGATATTATTCAACTGACTTCCGGAAACCTCCAAACTAGCCATGCTCTCACCACTAACATGTTTGCTTTATTGGCTAATTCATACAAACTATATCATCATGATTTTAGATCACAATTTCTGTTGATTCCAATTCTTAGAGAGATTCGTTAATGCTTGTTTAGCTACAAACACTAATACCATCTTTATTAATTATCTTAGTAGATGAGTCCTGGGCCGTCTCCGCTCCTCTTTTTTCCAGGAAAGTTGTCTTCTACACCACTGCCATTAATTCATATCTATTAACTGGCATTTTAAGCTTTAAAAGCAGTTGAATATCCAGGTTTCAATTACAGAAAAGTTCTCAATTAATTGTAAATTAAGTATCTATACCCAGTGCTCCAGTACTATTTCTCCTTAACACTTATGAAACAGTTTCTAAACTATTTTGTTAATTACGGTTGGTAAATAGGGCTTTGGATTAGCTTCTACACGGTATATTTCATATTAGAAAATACACAGCTTGTATTATCAATTGTAGACCGTTTAGAGTAGCACCATTGGCCATTTATTATCCTAAATTAAAGCTTAAATCAAGCATTCCTCATTGTCCTTCATTTTTTGAACATAAACTCATATCATTAATTATACTTTGTGGAAAAGCAGCTCGTTGTTTGTTTCAGTACCTTCCTGGCTGACATCCTCGATCATAAACGTCTCGATCTTATGAATATCCTTGACATTATTCGTTCTGGCATTGGCCAATACGATTCGGTGTGCATCCTTGGCCTTGATCTTAACGTCAAACAATTTATCCATGTCTTCCAAGGCAATCCCCTTGGTTTCAGGAACACAGAAGTATACAAAAGGAATCGACAACACCGCCAACGATGCAAAGAAGAAATAAATCCCGTAGTGCATGGCTTCGATCATATTAGTGGTCAACCTGGACATGATGAAAATTGGAACCCACGACACTGCTGCGTTAATGGCTTGAACAAACGAACGAATATTCTGATCAAAAACTTCTGACCCCACCACAAATGGGCCTCCAGACCATGCAAGAATAAATGAGGCAATCCAAATGTACATCATTCCAATAGCAGCACGGCCGCCTGGACCAGCCAGGTTTCCGGGCTTTGTGGGGTCATTGACCTTAAGATATGCCCCAATGTACCAGAAACAAAGAGAACATACGGTGGAAGACGTCAAAAATGCTTTTCTTCTGCCCACCGTATCCACGATAAATATGATATAGATAAATGTGCACACAAACTTCACCACTCCAAACATACCGGTAGAGAAAAGTGTAGCGTTTGTTCCTTGGACCCCCAAACCCTTGAAGATCTTTGGAGAATAGTAATTGATCGACTGGATCCCCAAGAAGTTCTGGAAGAGGAACAACGTACAAGTGATGCACAATCTGAATAAAACATGTCTGTTCTTGAAAAACACTTCAAAAAATGGATCCCAGAGCCCAAGGCCAACCTTCAGTCTTTGGTTTTCTATATTTTCTCTAACCTGATTGACTTCGTAGATGACATACTCATGGTCAGCAGGCAAGTTTCGGAGCCAGGTCAAGTTTTTCAACGCTTCGTCATCTCTTCCCACCTGATATAACCAACGGGGAGATTCCTTCATCAATAAACTTCCAGCCAAAAACATTCCGCTAGGAATAAGCTGAATGGCAAACGGAATGAACCATTGCTTCTTACTCGATGGTATTTGTTCGTCAACAGCATACGAGATCCAAAAGCCAACCAAATCACCGATTCTCCAGCCGATTTCGTACGACGAAGTAAGCTGGCCTCTAATAGCAGGCGGTGCTACCTCTGATATATACACAACCGTCAAATTGGTGGAAAATCCAATGGCTACTCCTGCCAAAACCCGCCCAGCATAAATGGGTCCAAGACCTCTTTCTTTACTAGCTGCCAACATTACAGCTGAACCAATGGTCACCAAAGTGGCAGCAAATATCAAAGAAATTTTCCTCCCCAAGTAGTATGAAAATGGATACGAAAACAATGCTCCAAAGAAGCATCCAGCGTGGAATACAGAGATAACATTGGAGATAATCGAGTTGGAGTGATGAGAATCATCAAGCCCAAACTCCTGCTTAAACGAGTCCAACGCCACGGTTCCCCCGATAAAGCCACCGTCGTATCCAATAATGATCGCAGCAGCTGATGCCATAATGGCTGTAGAGTATATTCTAAAGTTGTATACCTCTTTTGGTGTTGGTCTTTCTTCATCTTTAGCAAAGAGCTTGAACCGAGACGTTATAGCCTTGAAGCGTGAGCTTGTTTCGGTATTGGTACTGTCCATCTTCAGACTGAGCTGCGATGCTGTGCTGATAGAAGTCATAATAGCTTGGATCTGACCAAACCAGGATTTAGGTTCAGTTATAAACGGTTTATAGAGATGATGGTGTCCCCCACCCATTTACGAGTTTTGGGCGTGGGGGAATGTGTGGGGGAAAAGCATAGAGAGTGGAGGGAAACGTGGGGGAAGAACGTGGGGGAGACCACAATCCCCTGATTTCCTGCCATTACAATTAGATTGTGGGGAACCTTCTTTTTGTGGGGTCAGTTTACTTGGTTATAGTCACTACTAGATTGTTTGATCCTGGGGTCGGAAATGCACATGCCCCTCGGAAAAAATAGTAGTAGTGACCGGATGTTATCTGGTCTGGTTGAAAGGTTTGAAAACCCAAAGAAGCAAAGGAAGGGGTTTGGTGTTGTGATCCATCCGTACAATCAATGATTTGGGCGAGATATCCACATTCACAAGTCCCCATTAGTCTGGATATATATGGTGATATTGACCTGATGGTCCTTGATAGTATCGCAGCAATTGGAGTAATCTATGGAGTTCTCGAGGATTGTCTCTAATAGGGTATTCATAGTCCCTGAAAATTCTCCTATTTGTATACTAGGATTGCCTTTGTAGTCTTCAAACTCAGTCATTATCGTTGATTCCAGTAGAGTCCTGGTGGATATTTTGGAGTCAACCATTCGAGGAAATGGAGAACGGCGAGATACACCACTAAAGTGACATTGTTCAAGGGAGTAAGACTTTTTCCTGGTGATGGTAGGTCCTTAGTTGAGTGATTGGAAAGTCTTAAAGTCATACAAGGTGATATTTGTATCATTTCAGTTAACTTAAAAAAAAAATAAAAAAGGAGTATCGACTTTGACTAATATCTACAATTCACATTGAACAGTAAGCTCCAAGAATTGAGACGTTTAACTTTAGAATAAATCTCTAATCACATGTCCTTAGTTAAGAGTTATTGATATTCCTCAGGTCTTTTGCTTCAAAGTCTGCACTAAAGTCCTACGTGGGTTTTCTCCGAAGACAATTGGAAAACTTGGCCACTACATAATTTTAAAGTAAACTAGTCCAGCCTAAGCTGAAAAGAATTATGAAAGAGACTAGTAAGATCTCAATATAAAGTTTTGATAATACAGAATAAATCCAATTATATACTTTCATCGGGTACAGTAAGGTAATTGTTCTACATTAATATATAAAGGCAGATGCAAGCGGGTTTGGCTGCAAAAAATATTATAAATCTAGACGAAGAACTTATGCCTCGCTGGGCTCGATCTGTTAGCAAGCTTTCGATGAGAAATCCACACTATTTTATGGGATTATGAATCTATTTCAGTGTTCATTTACTGCCTATCTATGGTATGAATATTCCGGCAGTTCTCTTATTTCCGAGGAGATGAATAATTCCAACGCTCGGTATGAACCATTTTGAAGCTTCGTTCATTACCGAGTTTGCTGATGCAAATTAAAACCCCCGGATTTAAATCACAGGGGTAATACCCAATATCTCCGATACCTGACTCTCTCGTGCTTTCGCTTGCTAGTTGCTCTGGGGTATGGTGAAGGGTTCATGGGGAGACCCCCACGTTATGTGGGGTGCAGGATCTCCAAGCGTGGGGGACCCGCCGATACCTGACCTTAAAAGCTTAAACACGATACATTGGCTTTGTTTTGCGAACTGAGAGATCTATATGTACTCAGATAAAGGGATTTAACCGCTGTGTTGTTGAAGCTAGTTCTACTAGAATACCAAAAAATATGGACGAGACAGGAATCGAACCAGTGACCTTTTGCTTGCAAGGCAAACGCGCTACCAACTACGCCACACGCCCGTAACTTTTTTGGAAAATTCCCAAGTTTAGATTGACTGTAAGGTAGCATATGGAAAAGCTCATTGGTCCGATTGCAAAGTCAAATCCGCAAAATCAAGCAAGACTATTCACTGATAAGCATACCAATCGGGTGCAATAGTTTATTGGAGTAGCTTTATTGGTTATCAATTACTAAATATTAATAGAGAATTCTTATGTAGACAAATCAACCATTCAGATGTGTTTTCAAATCATATCTACAAATTAATTCAATTAGTAGTGTTGCATTTATATTAGTTTCCGACTTTTGTTACAAATTATGCACTCCATGGGGTAATTTAAAAATCCTGCTCCAATTCGTCGTAGTATAAATAAAGCTCTGGCCCAAAAACTGGCTCTCATTAAGCATATTCTTACCTAAATTTATAGGAGTCATAATTATTCGCTACTGTAGTATGGTTAGGATAGGAATTCTATAGCATTTTAAGTTGTATACTATATATATTTTCAGAATGACCTTGAAAGACCGTAAGAACGGTGTACTTTAGGAGAACTTCCCACTACTAGATATATTCAGTCTACTCGGAATTTCACGATATAAATTTATAAACCAAGGGTATTGTTATCTTGCTAAAAAATCAATATCTACACACAGTCGTTAGTACCTCTAGGTGAATATTACATAACTAAGAGTTATATTGGGCCATGGAGATAGATTCCTTATATAGTAATTCACTTGAGGTTTTGTACTTTCCCAAAAATAAATTATGATGGAAAGATTATTTAGGAATTATCATACGCTTGTTCATAGTAACCAGTATATCAATAAATTCGATTAAATAGTAAATGCTGGTAATGTCACAAACCAATCACCTAAGGCTCCCTGCCCTCAATATTAGAATGGAATTCAAACACAAAGTAACCTTGATTAAAAGCATATAGCAGTCTTCATAGTAATCTAGAGTTTTTGCGGTGTCATTGCAGCTTCGATTTTGGGTCTGTTGCAAGAAAGGATCGGTTCTTGTGATAGTTGCAATATTTTTATTTCATTGTAAACCAGATTCCTGGCATTATTCTTGAATTCGGCCCCTACTTTAAAGTTTTGAATGTATGGCACTGGCAGAGTACCTGACTTGTGGATTTGTGTTTTCTTCTGAAAACATACACCATGATGGAAAAAACTGTGAACAACTGTTGATGCTTACAAAACCAGTCTGATAGATCTGAAATGAGAGCTGAGACTAACCGAATTATTTGCTGATCCTCTGGTACTCTTTCTATCTACTGAAAAATCTCAAGATTAGTGGTGGGTGCAAAAGGTATACACTCCAAAATTACACCGCTATACGGTCGTAGCTTCGTAATTAGTGAAAGCATTTGGTTTTCTTGCTAACTAATAGGGATAACTTTGAGATAAACCCAATGAATTGTTTGTACGTAGATTCTGTGTAATTTCATTTTTTATATCAAAGAATTGTGACTTTTTTGCAATTATTGATTATTTCAGTTTACGATTGTGCGATTTTGCAACTATTGAAATTCTACAACTATTGATAATAAAATTAAATTAATCGAAGAAGCTACGACTTGTTAACTATCCAACACTGGACCAGCACCTAACCTTCTCCCATTGACTTTTCGACGTTGTTGAAATTTTCGTAATCCGTCCTTCCATTTCGCAAAAATGGATAAATCATCACCGTTTAAACTCTCCAGTTCGATGGAATTAGCCATTTTTTTTTTTTTTTTTGGGAATCTAGGCCCTATCCCCCACAACATCCCCCACAACATCCCCCACAACATCTCCCCTTCCACGCCTCTCGTCCCTCCACACATCCCATCCACCACAACTCCTCCATCACTGACATTGCATAGTCACGTGACCCATACGCGTACTACGCGTATCCATCGACCTCCATAAACATATCAAGCCTAACACTCCAGGCTTTCCCATCACGGCAGCACCATGTACATAACGCCTGACAAGTACTCAGACACATTCCGGGAAATTAAGCGAACGTCGCTCTCTCATTCCACTTGCAAACTCGTCATATTCGTGTCATGTCTTGACATCGACTCGCTTTGTGCAGCCAAAATCTGGAGTATGTTACTAAGGAAAGAACTCATCCAGTACCAGTTGATTCCGGTGGTGGGATACTCGGATCTCAAGACCCACTACTTGCAGCTCGATCCGGATATCACCAACGTCATTCTTGTGGGGTGTGGGGCCATGTTGGATCTCGAGACGTTTTTCGAGTTGGATCCTGACGAGTTTTTGATAGAAGCTGCCCCCACCAGAGACCCCCACGCCGACCTCCACGCCGACCCCCACGCCGACCTCCACGCCGACCCTTTGGCTGCCAATAATGTTGCATTGAGAAGAAAGATTTATGTCATGGACGGCCATAGGCCGTGGAACTTGGATAACGTGTTTGGATCGGCCATGATCACCTGCTTCGATGACGGGTTTATAGATGCCAACTTGGCCCACGAAAGATCTGCTTACACGCAGCTCGTGGAGGGTGAGGAAGAAGACGACGATCAAGACAGCAACGACGAAAACCAGTCGGATTCAGATGAAAATTTCGAACTGGAGTTGACTGAAGACGACGACATACAAGCCGACGAAGATTTGACCATAACATCGCAAGATTCGGAGGAAACGAGTTCTCGGAAACGTAGAAAACAAGAAAAGAGAGACAAGCATTTGCACAAACAACGTAAATTGGAAAAGTCAAAACATGAAAATACGATTCTGACATACTACAACCAAGGAACAACCATAATGACCACCACCAGTGCCACCACATATGGCTTTTTATCTGCCATCGGAGAAACCAGCATAGAAAACCTTTGGCTCGCAATCATAGGAACTTCGGCTCTCGACAGTCATTACCCTGAGGTTTACGATAAATTCCAGCCTTTGTTCAAAGATGAAGTCTTGAGATTGAACCCCTCCAATGTCTCCAACAATTCGGAAAAATCCGCTGACACAACCACCCTTAGCATTGAAAGAGACTACCATTTATTTCTTTTACGGCATTGGACATTATACGATTCATTTTTTTATTCCAGTCATGTCAATTCCAAGCTCAATTTGTGGACTGAAGACGGGAAGAAGAAACTCCATAAACTATTTGCAAAAATGGGGGTTTCTCTTGCCGTAGCCCAGCAAAAATGGCTCTATATGGACATTAGAGTTAAGAAACAGCTTCCTTTGATTTTTAGCAAATATCTACCCTTGTATGGATTAGAGGGAATAGTTCGCGAGGGGTTTATTCGAACCTATGGATTTACTGGCCAGCTATCAGCTATGGAATGCGTAGAATCATTAACTGCATTATTAGAATTGGACAGAAGGTTTTTGGATGACACCGAAGCTTCCAAAGAAGACGAAGAACCACAAAATGAAGCCACTAGGATTCAAGAAGAAATAGATAGGAAGGGTAAAGTATGGGTCAATAATTTCTGGTCCTCTTGGGATGCTCTTAATAGTACTGGAGCAGCTATATCTACAACCAAATCTATAAATTCATTAAAAAAGCCTAAGGGGTTGGAACTTCTTTTCCAGGGTCTAGACCACGCCAAACAAATCCAAAAAATCATTTTCCGGACTGGAATGTCATTACTAGAAAGAAAACTTATCAAAAACCTTCGTTTATACCGATTGTGTGTGTTGAACGATGGAACCATTCCTGATCTCAAGATTTTCAATAATCCATTGCTCCTATCCAAATTGGGGTCTTGGCTACTTGAAAATATAACCGAATTGGATTTCATGAACCAGAATAAGTCAATAAAACCCTTGGTGGTGGCTAGTTTGGATGTGGCCAGTGATACTTACCTTGTTATCGGACTTGCACCCAAATATCCTCGAGGAATGGACCACACAACAAGAGCGAAATTGTCCCAGAACAAGGACGGCTCCAATGATACTTTGACCACGCGGTTGAACACCTTCAGCGTTGCATTCCAGCAATTGGCCACCGTTTCAGGAGCTAAAGTCAGGATCGATAGTTTTGATAGCTCGGTTATAGAGATCCGCAAAGACGACTTACCTCCCTTTTTGGAAAGACTCACCTTAAGTGGGTTGATATGACGCATATAAGCTACAATTTACGTTACCACTGGGCCCTCAACGGTGATATCCACTGCCATCGGAGATGCTGTAGTGTCTAGCAATGTAAACTACTTCTATACCACTAGTAGTTTGACTAGCTCGGGGTTGTACCTATTTAGAATTCCGTTACTAGTCTTATTTAGAAGGCTCAAAGCTAAAAGTTTTGGCCCGAGGCAGATGTCTGCTTTGTTTAGCACACAGCCATTAACCACCACGGCTCTTTAGGTTCCGTTCCTATCTTGAAGGCTTTGCCCTGCTCGCTTGCCGGTTTGTGCCATTTTTACAACTGGCTCTAGGACAGCTCAACGTTGCTAACCCCCCTGGAAGCCACATCCCTTAATCAACTACATAAGAACGGTTCCACTGCCACCGATTATAACTTCAATTCGTCTTCATCATGTCAGAAATCGTTATTTTAGGGTATGTTTCTAGTTGCAAATTGAAGGTTCCAATAATGGCTGCAATTGCAAATCTTCTTCTGCATATGTATCATGCACAAGAATTGTACTAACATTAGCTCCGGAATCATCGGTCTTTATACCACCTACCTTCTTATCGAACGTGGATTCGATCCTAAGTCCATTGAAATCATTGCCGAGCTTTTCCCAGGAGACCAGTCTATCAATTATGCGTCACCATATGCGGGAGCTTCCTTCAATGCTTTATCGCCTGAATCTCACTTAAAGTATAGTAGATATACTTATGAGAATATCAGTAAGCTCCATGACACCCTTGGAGGGAAAAACACAGGAATTGGCAATTTTAGAGCCACCGAATACCTTGATTCGGTGCCTGAGGAGCCATATCTCGACAAAATCAAGGCATTTATCGATGATTACGAGATCGTAACGCCTCCAGAGCACGTTGGGGCAAAGTTTGGTCTTAGATTCCATTCCTGGGGTTTCAACAGTCCTTTATTGATCAAAAACATCTTGGACTGGGCCGTCGAAAAGGGTGTCAAAGTGACTCGTAAGAAGTTGGCACACATTTCCGAGGCCTATACTTCAAGTACCAAGGTAGTATTCAATTCTACGGGTACAGGATCGATTAGCTTAGGAGGGGTTGCGGATCCCAAGGCATTCCCAGCCAGGGGACAAGCGGTGGTGATTCTGGCTCCTTACATCACCGAAGTCTACTCTCATTCTGGAAACGAAGCTACCTACGTGATCAAACGGCCCCATTCAAATACCGACGAAGTAATTCTCGGAGGTATTTATCAATTGCACAATTTCGATTCCAACGTTTATGCTTCAGACACTGAAGATATTTTGACCCGGACAACCCGTCTTTTACCAGATATTTTGGAAAAGAACCCAGCCGGAAAATCCATTTCTGATTTGAAGATTCTCAGAATCATTGCTGGTGCCAGACCTTATCGTGAAGGCGGGGTACGTATCGAGAAAGAAACTGTTGAAGGTAAGACGGTTATCCACAATTACGGTGCCGGTGGCCAAGGGTTCCTTTGTGGGTTGGGTATGGCCAGTTCTGCTGTGGATCTCTACACTGGAGAGGACAATTTCAAAGAGGTTCCAAGAAAGAGATGGACTCCGCAATACAAAGAGATTTCTGCCCCCACAAGCGGGTGCTCCTTAAAATAGCGGTTTAGAATGCCACAGACACTAACTACTTTATAGCCCCGATTAAAAGTACCAACTAAATGGTGTAGATAAAGGATAAGAGATGCAGCTTACGTAAGCGGGGATTCTATGCATGCACCAGTGATGGGGTGCATTAAGCATATGATGTACATGATAATATGGCTGTTGCAGGCATATTTGCAGCAGCAGTTCAAGTAGTGTCATAAGAGTGGAACTGATGAAGCTAGATGGGGTCGGTTTGGGACTAGTGTAGAGGAAGATGGCCTCAGTGCAGTAGCCTATATCGCCAGACTAGAGGCAGCTGGCCAGCTAGACCAAGAAGAGAGCAGTATAGAGAGCAGTATAGAAAACAGTACAGAGAGTAGAAATGGATGGGAGCATTTTGGCTACAGTTGCATCCAACAATGTCACAGAATCGATAGTGGACGGTAATGGACGTTGCTGTAGCCACGGCGGAACTCCTCGCATCTATGCATCGAACACCACACCACAGTTAAGAACACTCGGGCACCTGATAAGACCCGAGCAATAGCCAGTCAAGTCATCGCCGGCCCTAAGGCACAAGATAAGTGTCCCTGTGCTGATAAAAGTAATGTAGAGCGATGCCCCACAATGAGTCAGAGTGGGGTGGTGGGGTAGACAATCAATTTTGATCTAAAATCACACAAATGGTGAATCATCCCTAATTAATTCAGGCAACAGCAAAATTCACCATTTATGGCCACCAGCACCCCCAGAAATTCCCACAAGTTTCGACACTCTTCCAGGCACTCCCAGGCACCCACTCCCAGTTGTAGTCAGTTGAAATTCACCCCGTAGCCAGCCTGTAGCAAGCCTGTAGGCGATCCATAGGCGATCATATAGTAGTGATCGTGGGATCGGACCGATTTTTCACTGGCCTTATCGGTGGCCCCGATGAGTCGCAATTCGAGCGGTGATGGAGGAAATTTCACCACCATTCCACCCCACATGCCACGGCGAGGGCTGCCTAGCTACCACCACCCCCACCACCACACAACCACTACGGCCTTCACAACCACCACTGTCAGCAACCAGGGCCCTGGGCTCATCACCAATCCATGACCCCACATCGGCACTGGGTGCAGGACTCCTCCAACGTTATCACGTTTGTGTCAACTCACCTTCCAGTTCCACTCACACGGCACACCAAGAACAAGTTGATAAAACTACGGATCTTTTCCCCCACGAACACGGCGTCTAAATATCTACCTCCATATCCTCCACGTCGTGTGCCTCCACTGAATCCCCCAACCAATACTGCCCCCAACCAATACTGCCCCCAACCAATACTGCCCCCAACTTCTACCATCCCCCCCCCCTGTTCCTTCAACTAACCCCCATCTTGATCCCCTTCCCACCATGACTATCTCCAAGTTACCGCCCTCCAACAAAAAGCCCCACCACACCTTCCCGTCGGACCAGCAGTCCAAGCGCTTCAAGAACGACCGCTACCACCAGTGCTTCCAGAAATACTTCCACTCGTACCACTACCTTATGCCCACCCCCAGCTACATAGCAGGAGTCAGTCCTTCCGTCAACCACTGGCAGCTCCGGGACCTCGTCAAGTTCGAGCCGTCCACCAACTCGGTCTACTACACCAAGAACGACTCGATCCACCGCTTGGAGCTCGGCCCCAAGCATGGCCGCCATCCACAATACGCCAGTTCCCAATACTTCAAGCTCAGCTATTACCCCCGGTGCTTCAACCACTCGGAGGATGGAATGGTGGTGACGGGCGGGCTTTTGACTAGCTCGTCCAAGGTGTTTTCCAACAACATGGAGATTCTCCAGCCTCCATCGGGCTCCAGCTCTTCCAACTCGTCCATCTCCAAAAAGGGGCTCTTTTCCTTCTACAACCCTGACTTGGACGTCCACAAGACCGTTCGTTTCGGCGAGATGATCAACAACGACGTCACCATCTACAAGACCTCGTCCTCGGCCGCAAACAGCTTTGTTTGCAACAACGACAGCAACCTCTACTGCCTTGACATCTCCAACAACGACAACATCACCATCACCAACAAAATCAACTGTGAAATCAACACCAGTCTCAACACCGTGGTCCGCAACCCCGTCAACCACAAGCTTCTCACCGTGACCGGCGACTCGTCGTCCATTTTCTTGGTTGACCACACCAGCCCTTCTGGAACCATCAAAACCATCAAAACCGGCCACGACTCCGGCTTCGGCTCCTCCTACCATTCCAATGGCAACTTGTTCTCGTCGGTGTTCCAGGACGGGACCTGTTTGTTGTACGACTTGAGAAATATCAAGCATAATCGCCCTTTAATGACCATCAAATCCACCCGCCCTGGCCACCAATCAGGCGCCTTCCGGGTGTCCAAATTCTCCCCTGCTAATGACATGACCGACTTGTTGATCATTCTGGAACATGTGGGAAGAGTCCACATGGTGGACTTGCGGAACTTGACCCATGAAAACGTCAATGAGCACCAGGTCATTGTGGTGCCGTTTGCTCTTGACCAATATGGCGAATACAAGACCATGACCGAGTCCCGTCGCCACAGCTCCCAAGAGGGTGAACAAGAAGATGACCAAAACCATCAAAACAACCTCCAAAACTACAACCAAAACCAACAAAAGGACGCCGCCATCCACAGGCCGGTCGATGTCTACAGCTTGCAAGAGCTCCTGTTTACTGCTCCCTTGGTATACGATTACGACTACTTGGTGAACCAGAATCCCCAATTGTTCAAAGACTATTTGTACACTCCTCCACCTCCACCTCCATCACAAACCATGTCCAGCCCCAAATTCCACTATCCCCAATGGAACTGTGGGCCAGAACCAGTATCCAACCCCCACCACGGCATTTCTCCTACAACATCGCAACGCCCCTCCATTTCCTACGACCCTTCCGATGACTTGGACCCCGATATCGACAGCCACTTGCAATACGTCTACGACAACTTGGACTACACCACGCAGCGGCCCATGAACCAGATCCAGGCCCACCGCCCCATGTCTTCCTCCACAGACTACACCCATTACTCCAACTACAGCGAGGACTCCTACCAACAGTCCATCAACCATATCCACGGAGAAATGGAGCTTGCCGGTATCGAGTTCTGTAATTCCAAGTACGAAAACGACAGCAAAATCTTGATTGGGTGTCAAGACGCAGGCCTCTTGATGTTTGACGTCAATGGTGTTGCCAGAAGAAGTTTTGGCACCTTTGACTACATGTGAAAAAGCGAATCCACATCAACTACAACAAAACTCATCATCATCGGTCCATTAATGAAACTCATTACGTTCGCATACGTCTTTTTAGTTCTTTGCACAATGCTTATAATATATTTTATTCGTGTAGATATAGTTATTACCTGGTAGACATAGACTGCAACAACAACAACAACAAAAAAAAAAATTGAAAAAAACATCCAGTATACACCAATACCTTTTCCAGCAAACTGTTCAGCAGCACTACACCTCAATTAATACCTGTCAACTATACAACAGCAATAAATAATAAACAAAGACAAATTAGAAAATTATCAACAATCAGTTAGCCAAGTATGTACAATTTGGAACGGTTAAACCCCAATATTTTTTTTTTTTTCGAATTTTCTAGATGTAAGTTGAACTAAGGGAGGAAGTGGAAAACGACAAAAGGAGAGCGGGAAGCTCCCAAAAACACTTTTTGGTTGTGTTAATTTTTTTTTTTTTAAAAACATCTATTAGCTCCAATAGAACACCATGCAAAGTCGTGAACCCCTGTCCACACCAGGGTACAGAGGTTCCTAAAAGTATTGCATTAGCAATAATAAAACATTGATTCATTAATGAAATGGCGACTCAGTTTTCCGCTGGTAATAACCATTGTTCGAAATTGTCACCCACTCTCAAATTGACATCGTCAATGGTAGCATCTTGGGCGGTCTTACCATTCAAATAATGGATTTCCAAATTTTGACAGTTTTTAACTGCTTCTAATACAATGGTATCGACCAGCTGATCGGATTCAATCGAGTTTTGAATTCCATTAATGATGATCTTGACTCTCTTGAAATTCAAGATAAGTGCCAATCCAACCCATCCTTGAGCATCCATGTTCTTTCTTAAAAAGATATCTCTTATCAAGTTTTCCAACGAGAAATAATAATCAATTTGTTGGGTCAATGCTTGTTGAGGATCTTGCTTAGGAGAAATTGGAGGAGGGATCTGAGGTTGAGGGATCATCATCTGCTGAGGCGACATCATGGGCCCATTACGATACCCGTTGTTACGATAATTTTTATTATGAGGTCTGAACTGACCGTTTTGGGGTCTGTACCCACGATTGTTGAAGTTTTGGAAGGTTTGGTTTTGGTTTTGATTTTGAACAAATGGTTGAGGATGGAAAAATCCATTTTGAACTTGTCCTTGAGCTTCTACGCCCAAAGGTTGGCCTTGAGGAGAAGGTTGTTGAGGATATCTCTTGGGATACTGTTGTTGGCCGTTTGGCGATACACCATTAGCAAATCTTCTAAAATTCTTTGGTTGTTGGTTTCCTTGAGGTTGACTGCCATTGAACTTTTGGTATGGACCATTAAACAGTTGGGGATATTGTTGGCCATTTTGGTATCCAACAAGATTTATAGAAGGATCTTGACCGTTAGAGTCTTCGGAGGATGCAGAGGGAATAAATGGGGTGGTGGAAGAATCACCAAGAGCGTCGCCAGATGGTTCACCAGATGGTTCAGCCTCAGGGTCATCTTTTTTGGCATTAGGTTGGGAATTAGCAGACTTTTTGGTGGATGCAGACGTCGATTTATGAGCAGGCTTGTTTTTCCTGTTTCTGGCTTGTTTCTGACTATTGCTTCTAGCACTAGGCAAAATCACCTTGGCATTAATAGGCACCCATTTATTAGTAATGGGCTTGATGAATTTTTGGGAATTGGGCTTGTTGGCGTGGCCGTTTTCGCCGAGAAGTGGGTTTCTGTCGGGAGTGGGCCATTTGTGTTCATCCACATGGGTGGTTTCACTGGTGCTAGCGGCCACCGAGCCCCAAGCTGATTTGGTAGGGACAGGAGCAGGAGCCAACGTTTTCTTTTCCTTTTTAGCGCCGGCAGCACCAGAGTCAGCAGAGTCAGCAGAATCAACAGCAGTAGCAGCAGTAGCACCAGTAGCACCAGCGCTGGAGTCGCCCGAAGCGCTGGAGTCGCCAGGCAAGGTCTTGGATTCGGAGGTATCGGTGTTTTTGGCCAAAGGTTTGGGTTTTCCAGAGTCAGCGCCGTTGGATAAGTCGGCGGCTCCGGTAGGAACAGTCACAGGAGTGGCAGCAGCACCAGCACCAGCAGAAACACCGCCGGCCGGCTCGTCGGCGCCTCCCTTGGCAGCAATATTAGCATAGGACACAGACATGGTATAATAATATAAAGAATGGGTTCAATGAATAGGTATTGGATAGAATAAGATCGAACAAGATGGAACAAATAAAATGGATCAAGATGACGATTGAATGACTAGAATGCGACGATTTCGGCGGGGGGGGGGGGAGGTTCTGGTTAAGCTGGAAACGCAGGGGGAAAATGCTAGATAAATCTGATTTTATCACCAAAAGGTACCGTGGCGGCTATGGGATAGGGCCAAAAGGCGATTGTTGTAACAAAGATGGAGGGTCAAAAAAAAAAGAGGAGCTCGAAATGGTCCAATCAGAACTACAGCAAGTCCAACGTAATCTAGGCTCCGATGAATGAATGGGCAATCTCCGTAGTAGGCACAATTCTACCCTAAAAAGATGATCACAGTGGTTAAATAGTTTTAACCTGGATTTTTGTATGAACAGATTAAATATTTCCTAAAAAAAATTTTTTGTTAGGGCCAAAAAGTGCTCCAGGCGAAAATTTTTCGGGGGGGGGGAGAGTAGGAAAGGAACGAGAATATAGGCCGTGGTTTAGAAGGGAACCCCCGGCTTTTTTTTTTTCAGCAATTGGCACTGCTACCGACATAGGCAACCATGCTGGAGACTGGCCAGCCCCGAAAACCCCGCCAAAATAGCCCTGATATTGGCACAACGGCCCCATCTGGGATTGGCCGGTCTGAAATTTACGCATCTCGGCGGGGACTGCCGGCGGTGCGTAAAACGGGGCCCGGGCCTCGATAGCGGTCACGTGACTCGCCGTGACCCGATTTTGGTTTTTAGGTGGTGACTAGCCGGGTATAGTGGGTCTTTAGGTCCGGGGGTCTTTTAGGGCCTCGGCAGCTGATGCTATGCACGTGATAGTCTCGGCACGTGACGGCCACCCCCATTCTGGGGTAAAAGAATCCCACGTTACCCATACCACCCTTTGACACCATGGATATCTTAAACAACCCCCTCTACCGCCCCCTTCTCGAAATCATCCGCTCGGCACGGAACGGGATTGTCTACGGGGGAAAAATCCGGTTCTCCCATGCCCTTGTCATCAGTTTGCTCTATAGATCAGGACCCTTGGGCCCTAGACTCAAGCTGGTGTTGGAAGCCACCAAGAACCACGCCGAGATCTTGGCGGCGTTTGCCGTGCTCTACAAGTTGTGTACCAAGGTGCTTGTGCACGAGGCACTCTTGGGTCCCCAGAACAAGCCTTTGATCAAGTTCATTGCCGGTAGTATCGGCTCGTGGATTGTTTATTCACAACATTTCAATTTCTTTAGTCCTGGAGTGACCCACCAAATCACGTTATACTGTTTCTCCAGAGTGTTGCTTGCCAGTGGGAAGATCTTGTTGGATCAATACCTTAGCTGTGCTCAACCCAAGTTCAGAAGTTATAGTGGAGAAACCATTTTATATAAGGACCTTACTTCAAATCAACAAAAAAAGTTGAAGGCCAGTGTATATAACAAGTCTTGGAAGTACTTTGCTATTCTCACATGGGGATTGGTCATGTTGATCTATGATTACCAACCTCAATACTTGCAAAGCAGTTTGAGACATAGTATGGCCTATATTTATGATGTGGAAATGGACTCCTGGGGAACATGGAGAGAGTTTTTTGGGTTCTAGTGGTTGTCTTTGTTACTTGAGTCGGTCTTCCCGTGTTTTTGTTTTGCTGGAAGCCGGTTTTGTGCTTAGGTCACTGGTGACTTATTAGAACGAGCTGTTTAGAACTGTTCGTAGCGTTTAGAATAAAGCCATGGAAATGGCCTGCTTTTGTGGTTACTGATACCCTAGCGAGGCTATATTGCCGCAGGGAATGTAGCTAGATATCTAGAACAACCGTAGAGAGCCACCATGAAAGAACCAGAACGAGCAAAGCGAGCCACCATGAAAGAACCAGAACGAGCAAAGCGAGCCACCATGAATGATCCAGAACGAGCAAAGCGAGCCACCATGAATGATCCAGAACAACCGTAGAGAGCCACCATGAATGATCCAGAACGAGCAAAGCGAGCCAATTAAATCATTGTCCAACTGTAATTTGAGTAAAGCAACAAAGTACAAGTATAACAAGCTAGAGACAATACGAGTATAACGAGTCTAAATGAGTAGAAAGCCCAGGAATATACCTGAGAAATATAATACATTCCGCAAAATTATATTGGATAGCTAATAACTGTCGTCTACTTCATATACAAATCCAACAAATGGAAAAGCCGTTGGCTTTATATACATTGGAATACTGTATTAGCATTATGATAAAATATCCTTTTAATCAGCCCTAAAACGGTCCATAAGTAGCCCAGTGAGTCAAGAAAAAGTAGGAAATAATTGAACCGTACCAATGAAATAGTATATCTTGAGAATTACTGTGATTTAGATACAATACTCGATACACTTCTATCGGAACAATCAACCACAATTACACTGTAGATAAAATCTCAATTCTGATAAGCTTTAGTATATTCTGAATCTACTTAATATATCCACAGATCACCTTCGTGAAATTTTATGTAATTTCTAATTGTATTTTCTATACATCTTCTGAACAGAGAGTTACAGGTAAGTTAGAAGAAAACGGCAAACAGTCCTGAAAAAATTTAAACGAAAGAAGAATACTTTGGAAATTGTTATTTGCAATGACTTGGATCACAAGCAGCTTGATTTGTGTTCTGGATTTTCGACAAGGACAAGAAGTGATAAACATAGTCTTGTTTTATTGTTCTACCAAACGTATCAAGTATCAATTTATTATATCTACTATAGCTTAAAAGCACCACAGAGTAATTATGTAGGGAATTGTGGATACCGATAGGGATATATGGTATTATATAATATATTATTATCTTTTCATTAAATTAATTTGTAAAAGATAATTGAAATACTATGCAATAAGAAATTCGGAATATTCCTTAGAGATAGGATGAATCCATGGAAATACACTTGTCACAGGATTTCCGGCTGTAGATTCACAAAACCTTAGTGTCATTTCTATATAGCGAAATCAGTTCAGGAATATTATTGCTTCTCCATGAAAACACTTTGAGTCAAGTCCCTTAGTAGGTCCTGTTACAAAATCAGGTTCTTAGATAGCATTTATTTGAAAACATTAAGATGGAGTAAGGCAAAATTAATACAAGAAAGGTAAGTTTAAAAGGCAATGAAAGAATATCAATCAATTGCACCATGAAATGGGTAAGGGATCAGAGGAATAATTATAATATAAGCTGCTTCGATAACAAGAGTCCCTAGACTTGAACCAAAACTCAATTGAAAATTTCACTGGGCTTTCTGTTTAGTATTTATGGAAAATAGGTGCCCAGCTTGATGCTTCCATTAATAGATACGTTTATTTGGTCTTCAACGAGGCAGGACGGATTATTTCATCTTCTCTGTTGACTCTTCCAACTTCGGACTTTTTGAGTCCAACTACCAGTTTGCCATCTAGCACGATACTTTTCACAGATATGGTTGAAACATATGGGATAGACTGGCCTCCGGAATGAATTGTGTTTCTTTGCGAGTAATTTGATGATTTCATATTCCTAAACCCGTCTTTGTCTTTTATAGTTGAGGAATAAGTATAGTAAGATAATTAAAGATCAAGATAATTATATAGCATGTATAAGAAAATAGATAAAACTATGATTATATATAATTACCTGTATACCCGAATGAACAAAAAAGAAAGCACTACTATGAGAATAGTAAGCCAAATAACTAAGCTAGAGAAGGAAAGTCTCATGCTACCAATACCAATGTATAAATGATATTTACCCAATTGGAGCAGTTTAAGCCCTACAAAAAATAAGTTGCAGAATTCAAGAACGTCCAAGGGATTGCTAATCAGAGAATTAAACTTAGCTTTATTGTTCATGAGCCAACAGCGACGGGTTTTTAAAATAAAAATTATTTAAATACTCCAAGAATAATCTTGAAATCATTTCAAGATCTTTGAAAAATAGTTGATATATTTTGAAACCAGCAAAAAAGCTTGATTTAATCCAGGCACAATATTTTCATGTCGAATATCTTTCACAGAAACATCCAAAATGATTTAATAGTCACCCAAAGATTATTCCAATATCATTCCAATACCATTTCAATAATTAATTTTAAACCGACAAAGAGCTCTATAAACTGTTGAGAAATAATGGATAAACAATACGATAAAATTTTAGAGAGAACATTAAGCTCTACAGAATTATCCAAAACGATTAAAATTATATAACAAGGTTAACCTTAAGCTAACTTTAGGAAATAGTGGTTACGTAATTATCCCAATTGCATTAGTTACAGAAAGCACAGAACAACAGCAGAAATATCTCAATGTAATTTTGCCAAATTTCATCTAATTTATTCTGGTTTACGAAGCAATTGTACCTGTCAAATCAACCAGTTCTCAAGCAAGTCTTCGTGGCCTTAGCGAGCCACCAAAGAAAAGACAACGAGCGTAGCGAGCCACCAAAGAAAAGACAACGAGCGTAGCGAGCCACCAAAGAAAAAGACAACGAGCGTAGCGAGCCACCAAAGAAAAAGACAACGAGCGTAGCGAGCCACCAAAGAAAAAGACAACGAGCGTAGCGAGCCACCAAAGAACGTAGCGAGACACCAAAGCAGCCACCAAACCAAACCACCAACTGGCCCAATTAGGCAATGCACCCCACCAAACCGTCCCATGTCACTTCGTGTCCATAACCTGTCTTATCGTGCCGTCTCATGCCCCTCATACTCCACTATTATTCCTTCAGTTTCCACTGATTTTTTGCAGCCTCGCACCAAAAGACACGTATACTTCACCATACTTAATAATTACCCCACCGCCATCACCGCTACACCACCACCACCACCACCACCACCAGCTAGTGCCAGCGCCCGCCAGCCAATCACCACCACGGTCCCCCCCCCCAACCTCCCTCCACCTCCGTCCAACTCGCTCGCCACCTCCACCATCCTCTCTCCCCATACTACTGTCAACTGTTAACTGTCAACGGTATAGCGGACTATATGCCGGAGGTGCGCGTGTCCTGAACAGCGTGTTCTTAACTGGGTACACGAGTATAAATTGGTTTAAATAGCCGCCATTTCTGCCTCCGTTTTTGTTCTCCACCTCCAACCATGAAATTCTGGAAATTTTCATCTAAAGCGTTAGCAACCTTGTTGTCGGTTGTTTCCTTGGCCCTGGCCAGCGGTCCCGCCGACGGAGAGGCCGTGGCCGACCCCAATTCCGCCGTGGTCCAATTGACCACCACCCAATACGAGACCTTCCTCAATGAGAACCCTTTGGTTCTTGCCGAGTTCTTTGCGCCATGGTGTGGCTACTGTAAGATGTTGGGTCCCGAATTCGCCAAGGCCGCCGACTCCTTGAACGAGTCGCACCCCAACATCAAGTTGGCCCAGGTTGATTGTACTGAAGAACAAGGCTTGTGTGCTCAACTTGGAATCCAAGGCTACCCCACCTTGAAGGTGGCTCGTGGTGTCGATAGTCTTGCCGATTACAATGGTCCTAGAGAAGCCGCCGGAATCATTGATTACATGATCAAGCAATCGTTACCCGCAGTCCAAAAAGTCTCCGACATCGAAGCCTTCAATGAAGTCGTGGCCGAACAACAAAAGCCCTACGTGATCCAAGTCGATTCCTCCTCGGGCGCCGACGAAATCTTTGATAACGTCGCCAATCAATTTAGAAAGGACTATAACTTCATCTCGGTTGACCCTTCGTTGGCTGCTGATTTGAAGAAAAAGTTTGCTGCCTCCAAGCAAAATTTCAAGAAACCATCTTACCTTGTGGTTCACCCTGAAAACCCTGAAGAACCAATTGTCTTCTCCGACAAATTATCTGCCGAAACTTTGAGCGAGTTTGTCAAAACCGAAACTGTGCCCTACTTTGGTGACATCAATGGGGAAACTTACATGTTCTATATGTCCTCCCCATTACCAATTGCTTACTACTTCTACAACACCCAAGAAGAAAGAGAAGCCATTGCTCCTACAATCACCAAATTGGGTAAAGAACACAGAGGTAAAATCAACTTTGTCGGTTTGGACGCTTCTTTGTTCGCCAAGCATGCTGAAACCATCAATATGGACCCAAGTGTGGTGCCTCTTTTCGCTATCCACAATGTTGAGTCCAACAAGAAGTACGGGGTCAGCCAAACCGAATACCCAGAAGGTCCTTCCGCAAAGGTGATTGAAAACTTTGTCAAGGATTTCTTGAACCAAAAATTGACTGCCATCGTCAAATCTGAACCTTTACCTACTCCAGAAGAAATTGCATCCACTCCAGTGGTTAAATTGGTTGCTCACAACTACGACGAAACCGTCAAGGACGTGTCAAAGGATGTGTTTGTCAAATACTATGCTCCATGGTGTGGTCACTGTAAGAAATTGGCCCCAACTTGGGAAGAATTGGCCGAACTTTACACCACCAACGGCGACGGTAACGTTGTTATTGCTCACATTGACCACTCTAACAATGATGTCGACACCCCTGTGGATATCGAAGGTTACCCTACCTTGTTATTATACCCAGCCAATGGGGAAATCGATGAAAAGACTGGTATTAGAAAGCCAATCGTTTTCAGAGACAAGAGAGAATTGCCTGAATTGGTGCAATTCGTCAAGGAACATGGTACTTTCAAGGTTGATGCTGCTGCCAAGGATGCTGAAGTTGAAATCGAAGAATCTGATGCCTCCGAACAAGCCCAAGACGCTGCCCCAGAAGTTGAAGATGTTGCTGAAGAAGTCGTCGACAAGAAGGATGAAGAAAAGGAAGTTGACCATGACGAATTGTAATGCTGTACTTAAAATATGTGTATAGACCTTAATATACCAAATAGGAAAAAAAAGTATACTGATCTTATCCACACCTAATATTAATATAATATTGCTATATAGCTGCTGCTATTTATTAGTTTGGCTGTCTATGCTCCCCATATTTTTGCTAGTTTATCATCGCCTACAGAACACCACATCTTTCCATAGTCGACCCCATTGACAATCCCTCCGAACCGATTCCAATCTACCGAATTGCATAACCCATGGTGACCCTTGAGTCTTCCAATGAGCTGCCCTGTATGCAATCTCCAATAATAAATATAACCGTCATCAGATCCACTGATAACAAGCTCTTCTTCGCCGGTATTTTCTACCAAATATCCAAAAGATGATCTCACCACGTGGATACTTTGGGTGTGACCAACCAATTTCCGATAGAGTATGGGTTTTGCGTCGGGTTTCTCCAAGTCTGAAAGCTCGGAAATATCCCACACTTGTAATTCTTCCGGAGCACAATTAACAAGTAGGTACTTTCCATTTGCGGAAATGGAACAGGACGTAAGTCTTCCTTTGAGAAGAATAGATGCTACTTTTTTGGTGGATGCATCTTCGTTGAATGTGGATGGTATCTGATAGAATTGTAACCGACGATCATTGCTGGCAGTAACTAAAATTTTACCATCCGGGGTAATGGCAATATCATTGATTCGGTTAAAATTGGTTTCCAATTTTTTCTCCATTGGAGTGTCGACCTTGATCTTTTTAGGGCTCAAACCTGTCACCGAATCGAAGTCTGAATCACCATTAGTGACCTCCTGTTTGGTGGTGTCAGTGGGCTCATCCTCGATTTCATCATCAATATTGCCGTAGAAATCAAAGAGCTCATTTCCATCCACATCGTATGCACGTAAAGCCTTATCAGGAGAGCCAATTATAAATTTGGGTTTGGAGTCGGCCAGAATCGGCAAAAATTCGCAGGTCCAGGTTTTAATATCTTGACCTAATACAAAACTGCTTGCCAATTTAATATCGGTGGAGCTAGTGTCATTCATGGACCGAGTGATTCTTTTCTTTGACTTGATGAGATTATGAAGACCTGCAACATCCCATACGCGGACCACAGTATCTAAATAACAACTCACTAAGTACTGTTCAGTGGGGTCCCAAGAAAAGTAAATCACCGATTTCTCACCATACGCCCGCTTGTCTGCCGGCTGGTACCCCTGAGTATTAACTGTGGAAGGTTCGAGGGTTTTTAATAATCTGAAGTTATCGAAAACATCGTAGATTGCAAGTTCGCCGTCTAAGGCTCCAGTGACCAAAAACCGTCCCAGAGGAGAAAACTTGGTGCACCATACCTCACAGCCATGATATTTCAAAGTATGAAGGTGCTTTGTGGGGAAAATCGAGGTTTTATAGTATTCGTAGAGCTGGGTGGGGTTTTTCTCCAATGCCAATGCGATTTCGTTATCATCATTACGCTTTTTGATCTCTTGTTTGGATCTGGGCGGTAAGTAGTAAGGGTTTTGCTGTTTCTGATACACCATTGACTGGCGAATAATATCTTGTAGGAAGTTGTCGGGGATCAGATATACTGTGTTAAAGGTGGACTTATCATTTTTAAGCAATTTGGTAAGAAGGCGATCGGCCAATATGCTTCTTATGGAACCAATGGGGTCGTTGGCACGAACAGGGTACCCGAAGAAGAATTTAGGAGTGATGAAATCTGTGGCTGATGTGGCCTCTAGAAGCAAGGACGATTCGGACTCTCGGTTCAACTGGTTTAAAAGACTGGGGTCAAATGCCAGAGAGATCTCAGCACCCAGACCAAAATCGAACTCTGAGTCGGTGGGCCCAAGCCGGGCCTGGAGCTGGTCTAGTAATGGAAGCAACTGATTAGTAAGATAATCAAAGAGTGATTGTTCCAGCGACTCCACCAACTTCTCAAAGAAAAGCGTCCGTTTTACAAGGTAGAAGGCAGTCAACACCACCGCCTTGGGGTCCCTGAACAGCGTCAACTCGTACACCTGAGAATCAAGCTCCCCCAGGCACAATTGCTCCAAATGCGCTTCGATGGCAGGATAATTGCCCTGTTTGAGTTGTTGCTGGAACCAATCGATCCCCTGGACTTGGGCGGCCAGAGTCCCTCGCTTCTGCTTGATGGCATCGCCGAGAATGTCGCTGACGGAATCGTAGCCCAACTCATGGAGCGATTTCTGGATCAATTGGAGCACGAATTCTTCCGACATGGTAGGCGGTTGGTGGTTGGTGGTATGGTAACAGTTGGGTTGGGTTTTAGGGGTGGCGGGGTCATGTGATCGTACGTGTGATGTGAGCGTCATGTGAGCGTCGTGTGAGGGTTGCGGTGCGTGTTGAGGTAGTGTGTGGGGTGGGTTGATGATAACATCCTATGAGGCTGGAAGATTGACAAAAGACTAAAGGCAAAAGCCAAATTTAAAACAGGTATTTTACCTGGTGGAGGGTGGAGGGTGGAGGTTCAAAGGGGCTGGATCGGAATCGGAATCGGAATCGGAATCGGCAGTGGTGGCACGGCTCCAAAAGTGGCTGTAGTGTAGTAGAATAATAGCCCTGGTAAACTACGTAAACTCGAATGGCAAGGCTGGCAAGGCTGGCATGACTGGCAAGGCTGACCCACGCTGGCAACTGCCAATGCCCCAACGCAGGTTCCATGTATGGATTATTTAGTATGCATGCCGCACCGTTGGGTATAATCAGATTGGGTGCAATGTAATTGGATATATTGGTAGGCCCATTAAAAACCAATGGCCATCGCCACGCAGCCTGAGATCGCTGAGCTACCCTGAGCTACCCTGTGGTATCCTACCCTGTAGACCCTGGAGATAGACAACCAATTCGGGCACAATTGGTGGCAATGTCGCCGTTCCATACAATAACCACAAAATCAATAAACTAGATCTTAGTTTAAAACGGCTTCCATGACCTCCCCCCCCCCCCACGAACAATAGGGGCTTTTTACCCGGCTGGTGATGGACGTGTACCCGTATTCTTCCGCATGTAGCCATAGGCTGCTAGTATAGGCACTGTTTGGAAGCCCCAAAGTATGTTCAGCCGTATACGTGGCAAGCCACAGAAAAGCCTCCAGGCAAACCAGCGAGTCGGCGAAAACAACGCTTGGAAGCTCGAAAGCCGTTTTGGTGAAAGTCTAGAAGCTAAAGAGTTTCTTAGGGTACTGCGTGTGCCCCTGGCCTCGAATTTTGTTCTTTAGCTGACTCCTGGATCATAACCAGGCTTCTAACACTATTGCCCTATGAATATTATTAATAATAGATATCAACCATACAACGATTTTATCGGTTCTTTTTCATCTGGATCAGATCCACGGCTGAACACCACCACCACCACCACCACCACCACCACCAACGTCGCTATCTGCAACCCCCTTTTGATACCATCTAGCACCATTGATGGCCACCATCTGGCCAAATGTAGAACCAAGCGTGTCCCCAAATAAAAAATGCAAAACTAACGCCTAATTGTAGCTCGAAGTTAAAAGGTCTGGATCCGGAGTTAGCACTGTTGTTGATGTGCCAGGCATGGGGGGGTTCCCATTTTGGTATTGCTGTGCCTTCCTGTTTGGTGTGGTGATTCACAAACTAGGAGTGACTCACTTTGGTATTGTCCAATCATGTTGCCAGTGCCCCACCACCTATGCCATCCCAATTTGGATTGTGTTGTTTCTGTCATCACTCAGCCGTTTATGATTCCCGTTCCCAGTCGCCACCGGATTATCAAATAGCACTTTTAGCCTGATGGTTCCTGGGCCCTGCTTCTTATTGGTCAATAGTGCCTTTTTTTTCGCTATTGTGCCTCGTATCTGCACTCCCCTTTTACTTGTATTTCCCACCTTATATATTCTTATATACTAACCAGATTGGTTGGTTGCCTTTAAATTTCTCCATTTTCTTACCCTCACTGTTTCATTAATATTCATATATTTTATTTTATTATATATATATATTTATATATATCTCCAGTGTGATCTACTTTTTTCCTCATTTCTACTGGCTTGTTGGAATCCCTACCCCCCGTTCCAGCCATGATGGATTCTTCCGCCCCGGCAAAGAAACGTAACAGAATCAGCCGGGTCTGTGTGTTCTGTAAACGAAGGAAGATCAAATGTGACCGTGGCAATCCTTGTATGAGCTGTGTCAAGTATGGAAATCGTAACTGCCGATATCCTGAAATCGGATCCCTCTCCGATGACGAAGCCAATGGCGGTCTTGAATCCACCTTGGAATCACTAAAGAAGAAGCTCAAGACCTTGGAAGATTCCGTTTCCAAGTCCGACCACCAACCACCCATTGATTCCATCCCATCGACGTTTTATCCCGAGCCCACCACCGGTTTCCATCCCATGGCGAGTGAAACCGATTATATCAACTTTTTCGAAGGCTATAGTTCTCTTTCTGTAAGAGAACCGCTGAGAAGAAGGAACTTTGGACCCTTATCATGGTACGCCATGTTACGGCTTGATAACGCCTTGTGTGTATTGTGGGAACATATTCATGCCAAGTACCGCCATGACAAGATCAAACAGCTCTTTACCACCAAAAACGTCCCTCTGGACGAAAAGGTCTTTGCCAACAAGGTCAATGACGACGAAGGGTTCAATGATGTTCTGGACATCAAACAACAGTCTGTGTCTACATCATATCCTAGAACCACCATGTTGATGACCGAATCAAACACCCCCACAATCACTTCCACCACTCCCAAGGAGGAGTTCGAATTAATCGATAAAATCAAAATGGTTCTTCCCAACCGTAAGTTGATTTGGCTTCTCTACAAGCGTTTTTTCACCAATTTGTTTGGCTTTCTTCCCTGTGTGGATGAAGTGGTGCTAAAACAGCAATTGTCCTTACTTATAGGTGACGAATCATCTTTGGATGAACCTGTTCAAGAGCTCAAAGTCACTAAAAGATTGGATTTTGCTCAGTTGGGTTGTCTTTTATTGATGCTCAGGTTCGCCAGTCTTACTTTGGTCAACAATATCAATGGTTCCCAAGACCCCCGTGTAGCATACGATGATCCTTCTTGTCCCCCCAAAATTAAAGACCTCAAATATATGATCAATCACCCCATTGAGATGGATGTGGTGGAAGTGGCTCAAGCCTGTTTAAATCAGTTCAATTTGATGCGAGGCATCAATATGTCAATCATGCAATTGGCACTCATGACCCGCTTTTATCACATGTACGCCCCTGAAGATGGCGATGGAGCCGATGGAGGTGATGCCCAGGTTTTCAATGCCATGTTGATCCAAATGGCTTACGCTTTGGGTCTACATAGAGATCCCGATAACTTCCCCAAAGATTGTACCGATGAAAAATCCAATAATTTATCAAGGAAAATGTGGTATTGTGTGCTAATCATTGATCTTAATAATACCATGTCCATAGGTACTCCCATGAATATTAATCCCAATTCTTTTGACACAAAAGTCCCTTATTATAAGCCGGGCAATGAGAATGTCAACGATGTGGATCTTGAAAAACGTGTTTGTCGGGCTCTTATAATGCTCGAAGCTAGTTTCCATCGATTATCTTCTACCATGCTTGATATTTTGGATGTGAAAGGAAGAGTCAGCATTAGAGATCTAGAGGTTAAATTAGAATACGTCAAACAGCATTATGTTAAATTAAGAGGCGGCATCACTGAAGTCAGTGGCTACGACGATGTTGAACCTTTGCCCAAATTGTTGAGTACTAAGGTATTTTTCCATTGCAGTACCTTCCTTATATCGGTATATTGGCATATTTTCAACTTCTATGAAAAAAGAAAAAACATAAAATTGGCCTATCATTTTTTAAGCAAAATTCTTCATATTGTTACCCTGGACTTACTACCATTTTATTACGAATTCTATGGCCAATCAGTACTTGGTCAATCGACTGATTTAACTATTACTCCTGGTTTCGAGCAACTTACTCATAAGGCGACCATGATTTTAACTGGGATCTTTGTACGGGCCAAAATTACCACCTTGAATTTTGAATCACAATATTTTCACCTGGCTAAAATGGAAGAAGATACCAGTTATCGAGCCCATTTCAATAGATGGGTCAAATTGGTGGAAGTGGTACAGAAAAGTATAAATATATTCCGAGAATATATGGCTGTTTTAAGTCAACGATACTATTATGCTTGGCGTGTTACAAAGGCTCAATTGGTGATGTCCACTATACTTGCCCAAGACTCGATCTTTGAGGCAGCTAGAATGGAATCCAATTGGGATCGTTTCGCGTTGGATGATAGGATGTTGGATGAAATGTTGAATCTGTTCCATAAATCGTTTGACCGGATCAATTATCTTAAGAAAGCAAAGAATATCAGCATGAAACAAGCCGCTCATATCATGAGACGGAAGCTTGATCTTAGTGAAATTACCACTAACGAAGATCCTGTCAATGAACATAAGAAATCTAAAAAATCTCACATGCCCTATGATGGGGAAAAATATGATATGTCGACCCATACCTCGTGCAGCAAAGACAGCTATCCAGTCGGGACAAATTCGATCGGTTCAACCACTTCCAGTGATACTACTTCCGAATATAATATTGTTCCCAATGATCAAATCGATAAGATATGGATGCAAATGTTGTCTACCAAAAAGAACATGAATCAGAATGGTGGAGCTGGGTACTTCCAAGAACCAGGGCTAGCCACCAACTATAATCCCTACCCTGGAGGTGCAGTGATGAATTCGTTGGTGACCCACAAATACGGAACCCCAAGTGAAATTCCTCCAACTATGCCCAATGATCCAGGCTTAAACGTGGCCACCCCAGGGTTTTTCGGTAACAATATGGAATTTGGGATTCCTGATGCCTTAAGTTTCGTCAATGCTGGTGCCAGTGGTGATGTTTTTGATGATTTATCCATTGAAGATATCTTTAAAGATTTTAATTGATCCAGGGCCTGGTCAAAGCTGGGTTTGATTTGGGTTTAGTGGAAATGTTTTTCAGGTGCTGATACGAGTTATCAGTGAGATGAATGTTGGTATAATATTGTAATTATTTATAGTTCAATTCTTGTATATGTTTTGATTATATGACCTTATTAAAATGGTACCTAAAACTTATCCTAATTAACAGTTGGTTATGTGATACTTATTCTTTATTATTTGACCAAAAATATTCCCATCATGTAGCGGAAATAAACCCAGCTGTAGAAAGACGGTTGAGTTCAAGTACTGCCACTGTTTTAAAGCTGTATCATAATTTTAAACTGTTGATAAATTAATTGATCTGGTGACTTTTCATCATAGAATGGGCCAAATTGTAACCACAAATCTGGGGCCCTGGGAATCGAATTGAATCATCAACTGAGACTTTTGGTCTAAACTGTCCATACAACCTCTTGATCACCTCTGTAGACTAGAATGTGTCCCTCAGTGGTGTTGATCGACAACAGCACCCAGTCACTAGTGATAAACTGGTTCAAGTCGCGAGAATGGACATTCTGTGCATAGGTTATGCTCAAATCACTGGGGCCCGGTTGTGCTTGGGGAACTTCATAAGTACTTATGTAACTATCGACATGATCAGGAATTAACAGCGAGCTGTTGACCGAGAGCAAATTGAGGTACTCGTACAATTCCAACAACAGATCCTCAGATTCCATGTCAACCGCATTGGTCAAAGGAGACGTATTTAACCTAGGGTCGGCTTTGATAGTGCTAATGGAGCTTTGGGCCAATTTTGCAATTGCTTGATCATAGGCAATAATCTCAGCAGTACACTGAGAAAATACCGTCCTCAAAGTATATTCAACATACGCCGGCACCTGGGAGTCCAGCCCAAGGTCGATAGTTCGGGAGTAACTGTAGGCCAGGTGATTTTTAGCCCCATGGCCCATTTTTGTATGGGGAAGCTTCTTTAACGGCCCCAAACTGGGGCATTTTGCAACCGAGTCCTGGGTGAGCGTGAGAGTGAGCTTACGGTTGTTATACTCGAGCCAATCTCCTATATCACTGTTGGTATAGGCAGTGAAGGAAATGGAATCCAGGTGCAATGCGATGAGATCAAGTAGTTCTTGGGACGAGGAGGCACCACCAAAGAACGACGACTTGAGCTCAGCCCCAAGGCGGCCCCGGTGCACCATCCGCAACCACTTGATTCGGCTGTTAACGTTGTTAAGGCTGGATCCAACCGGCCCAGTAGTTATAGTGATAGCCATTAGTGACAGAGATATTGGGTCGTGCGACGGTAGATGGACTTTCTTCAGAATATACTGAAAACAGCCAGCGGAAAAACCGGCCTAAAAAGATGACAAAAAATAATAGAACATCGGATCATGTTCGGAACAGGTTCGGAGCATCCCCAGTCGTCATGGGTCCACAAGCCAGGTCACGGGTACTGTTCCATTTTGGGGCTTTGGTCTGGACAGCCACACAATTCCACCCGAATTATATAAGTTGTAATTGAGGAGAAAAATTGGCCCCATCGTCACCAGAATGCCACTAATAAATCGTAAAATTTTCTCAGGCACTTTTGCAATTTTCCCAGGCACATTTTGGCCACTGGAATTCGTCCCACGTCCCCTCACTAGTGAACAACGCCGATCGTGGCCTGGATCTCCCATCCAGTGGTCCAACAGTAGCTGCACGTGACATGCCATTGGGCCCAGTACGAGATGGGGATCAATGGGTGGGGGCACCAGTAGATATGGATCGATAGGGTTCGGTAGTCATACGACCGGCGTTGTGGTCCGTCTATGGAAAAATGTAGCACGAGTTACCCATGGTCACAGGAGTCCCCCGGCCCCCGACCAGACCCCGTCAAAGCCGATTAATCCCGCTCTGAGTTGGCCACAATCCATCACTTTGGTGCTCATATTTCCAAATTAATCGGCAATGACACAAAACCCTGTCACACAACGTGGTGTACTCATCTACCTGGTTAGATACTAACTAACAGGTTAACGGTCACTTGAGGGTTAATTTTCTTTGATCCCACCGTCCTACCATCGTAGTATCACCAAAAAAAAATGCTCCAAATGCACCATATGGCCACTTGGGTGCCAGCCTTTGCCCAAGCTCTTGAGAACGAACAGAGTCTTAATCAATCCAATCCTCCATTCATTACTTTCCAGCTAGCCACCATCGATTCGGTCAGCGGGTTCCCCAAAAACCGGACTTTGATTTATAGGGGATGGTTATTTGACGACAAGAGCAGCAACGTGATTTCGTTCACCACCGACAAGCGCCTGGCCAAATATACTGAATTGATCCATGATGATCGCTTTGAAGCGGTGTTTTGGTTGCCACGGGTCAACAAACAGTTTCGGTTCAGAGGCAAGGCCCGGATCGTCGACGAAAACCATGTGCCCATGTTAGACACCGAAAAAAGAGCCCCACCTCCCGCCACTCCTAGTACTGACAGTCTAGACACCAAGCCGGTGCCTCCTCAGTACCAGCCCATCAACGCCAGCTTGTGTTCACCAGCGCTAGTGACCGAATTCACTCTGTCCAGTGCTGATCTATCATATACAAACCTTGCGAAGTTCCAATACCAACCACCCTCCATCGAGGAGTGGGAAGCAGAAAGAGCGCGCCAGTGGAAGGCCCTTTCCAAGACTCTTAAGAAGCTGTTTAGAAGGCCGACTCCTTTGCTGCCCATGGATGATGAGAACCACAAAAAAATCGATTCTATCAGAAGGGGCGTTGATGGCAAGAAGGAAGATGATGGATTCAAGAACTTTGCTGTGGTTGCCTTGTTTGTAGAGCATGTCGACTTGTACGAGGTCGACAAGGACCGTAGGGTCATCTACGAAAGGGACAGTACGCTGCAATGGACAGAGCTGGAGGTGTGTCCATAGAGCGACGCCGATTTCACCAATCTACAAAAGCAAACCACTCCAAAAAGCAACCAATAAACCAGTTTCAAATACTATCAGTTTTACCAGTTTTACCAGTTTTACCAGTTTTACCAGTCTTACCAGTCTTACCAGTTTTACCGATTTACCAGTTTTACCAGTTTTACCAATTTACCAGTTTTACCAATTTACCAGTTTTACCATTTTACCAATTTACCGCACAATCCACCTCCACAACAATCCAATTCCCACCGCCATATTACCATATTGTCGGGGTCTAATTGTATCATATGGATTACCCAATGCACTCGATTATGAGTCCTCGCATCCACCTTTCCGGATCCCATAATTCCGGGATCAGGTGTATATAGTCAGCCTAAATGCAATATTCAAGATAGGTTCGCCATGTAGTTTACTTTAATCCAGCATACCCCAATTGTCTCTACAACAGTAGGAATTTTTGGCCACATTCCACCATAGTCCAACTCTTATCTGGCTTCACCTAAATTTACTGCTAATTATTTCGTGAATAATCCCGCTGAAATCAGAGAACTCTTGAACACTTCATCAAACTCTGGCACTTCTCTAACTTTAGTCTAAATTACTTCTTATTATTAATGGTCATCTCACCTGCCCAGTGAGATAACTACTCAAATATCACGTACGGAGCTCTGGCTCTTCTCTGGCTCTATTCTAAATTAACTACTAATTGATACTAGTGTTCGGGCTTGAGACAATCACATCATCTTTATGAACCTTCACTACATTCTGGATTCTCTCTGGCTTCAACTAAATTACTGCTAAATTATTACGTGAATTATCCCAAAGCCTGAAATTAGAGCATTTTCAACTCTTCAACAAACTCTGGCACTTCTCTCTGGCTTCACCTAAATTTACTAGCAATTATTTTATAATGATCCATCCATCTGGCCAATGAGACGGTGTTGAACTGGCAATACTCACAAAAACTCATGGCAGAATCCCCCGCCAAAAAAACGGGACCGGGCCTCCCGATTGGGCAACCAACACGCTAAAATCGAGCCCCGCCACCCCGCCCCCCTACTACTCCTCTCCCTAACCCCGAATATGACCGGCCGCCCGATCTCCCGGTGTCTACCGTCACAACTGTACCAGTAATGATAGGTAATCTAATCACCTGACCTCAATTCCAGCGCGGTTGGCGTTTGTTTTGATTGTTTGTTATGAAGTGCGCATGAACATAATTTTAGGGTCACATCTTCTCTTATCCTATTAACTCCAATGGCTCCCAAAACCAAATCCGCCAAGTCTGCCGCTGCTCCAAAAGTGTCCTACAAGGGTGAGTATCATCAACAGTCATGGTGGTTTCGCTGGGCCCGTTTTTTTCCCGCTTCAAATCGTCCCGTCACCTTTTTCTAGCTAATTTTGTTAAATTGTTGGTTCCAATCCACATTTTAATTAGCAACGCTTTCGTCACCACCCATGAATCCCTTTCAACATCCAACTACTAACATCTCTAGACATGATCAAATCTGCTATTGTCACTTTGAAAGAAAGAAACGGTTCTTCGTAAGTACTCATGAAAGGGCTCCGGTTTCCGTGTGGTCTTTCCCCCCTCCCCCCCCCCTCCCCGCTCGTTTTTTTTTTTAATCCATACTAACCAATGTTTTTTTTAGCCGTCAAGCCCTTAAGAAATACGTGCAATCCAACTATAAAATCACCGCTGCCAACTTCGATGCTCTCTTCAACACCGCCTTGAGAAAGGGTGTGGAAGCTGAAGACTTCTTGCAACCAAAGGGCCCTTCGGGTCCCGTCAAGTTGGCCAAGAAGGCCCATGTTCTTGAAACCAAGGCTCCTGCCAAGGCCACCAAGGCTAAGGCTGCCAAGGTCACCAAGCCAAAGGCCGCCACCAAGAAGGCTGCCACCAAAACTGCCCCAAAGAAAAAGGCTCTCAAGAGTGAAACTGCCACCAAGGCCACCACCAAGAAGGCTGCTCCAAAGACTGCCAAGCCCGCCACCAAGAAGGCCGAAAAGAAGCCTGTCTCTAAAGCCACCAAGGCCAAGGCAACCGGTACCACCAAAAAGGCTGCTCCCAAATCTGCCGCCAAAAGTACCACCACCAAGAAGGCTGCTGGTAAGGTGACCAAGCCTGCTGCTAAAAAGGCTACTGCCACCAAGAAAGCTGCTCCTACAAAGGCTGCCGCTAAGAAATCCTCCAAATGATCAATTGTTTTCTTTTTATTCTTTTTATACCCTCTCCCACCCCGCCCTTCTCTCTCCAATTGTATAATAACGTTGTTAAGTTTGTGGCTTACATGGTTGTACCCATTTGACTTCCTACAGACATTGAGGGCTCGCCTGTACACTTCGGGCCCGCGGTACTCTTGTCTTATTCAATTGCTCCTTGTGTTACTAGTTGTTTTAATTTCCCCTACGTTTGACTACTTAGTGTGTATTTTAGTGAATGTTAATCATTGCAATAGCTGCAAATCGAAGCTTCACCGCGTATAGCACAAAACCGAACTTGCCGTCACCCTACTTATACGGCTGATGGTGGTCACGTGATAATTACGATCACGTTGAATTGGTCACGTGACTACATTTACCCTAAAATAAGTCCCAGCACAATTCGTTCCTTCAAATCGTATTTGCCTTGGTTATTCTGGTACTGATGACACTGTCGAAATCCAACTTCAGTTTAGCTTCAGACGACCCAGCCGACGCGTAAAACCGTCGCTAATTATGGCTAACTATGAGCGCCCTTCACCCAACGCGTGTGATCACCATCTGTAGATGAACTGGAAGAGCTGCAAAAACACGTGCTCTCTGGGAGCCCTATCACGGAAATGTCAGCATATAAGAAGGGATAAATACGCTTGTATTTCTACAGTGTTAAATCAAGTAGCATTCACCACAGTAAGCAGACTTTTGACTCTTAATGTGGAGATGACCACCAATACCAGCACGTGACCAGTATGCACCTACGGTAAGAATACTTCAGAGTGGTGTATTCTAATTAAACTCACTCTGTAAAATACAATGGTGTTTCTCCTTTCTTATATACAAACACTCAGAAGCCTCGGTTAATTGGAGTGTGCTATAGAATAGTATATCTATAAAATAGGTCAAATTAAGGTTGTGCTCAAACCAAATCTTACGGGTTTTGTGTAACTTTGACTATCTTTAACATCAACATCAACTAAACCCTGGAAACAACCACTAGATATGACCGAATTCAGACCCACGGTCGCCGTGATAGTGGCAGCGCTCCGGCCGTCCGGAGGTATCGGGTTTCGGGGAAAAATGCCCTGGAGACTCAGAAAGGAAATCCGTTATTTCAAAGACGTCACCTCCAAAACCACTGGCAATGGGATCAACGCCGTGGTCATGGGCCGCAAAACATGGGACTCCATTCCCTCGAGGTTCCGTCCCTTGCCAGATCGGGTCAATGTGATTTTATCGAGATCCTTCGACAACGAAGTGGTGGAAAATGGTGTGATCCATGCTAACTCCATTGAAGAATCCATTCGTCAGCTACAACAGTACGGCAAAACCATATCAAAAGAGATCCAGAGGGTGTTTATCATCGGAGGGACCGAGATATATCGAGAATTGGTCAAGGATCCCATCGTGGACCATTTATTGGTGACAGAAATTGATGCCAAAGAGCCTGTAGAAGTAGATACTTATTTAGGGTTCCCGTTATTTGAAGGCAGCGAGTGGGAAAAGAGGCCAGATGGCGAGCTACAGGCGTTTGTTGGCGATATCGCCCTTGAAAAGGATATAGAGGAGGGCAATTTCGTGTATAATTATACCTTATGGAAGAGAAAGCAATAAGAAAACCAAAACTGGAAAATAAATAATAAAATTACCAGAACCAACAAGAATAACCTGAACAATATCTGAAACAGCTAAAAAATGGGGGCTGATACTCAAAATAGCAGATATAAACTACCCCGAATAACCATGAACCACCTAGTGCCCTGAATAATTGTGAGAACCGGTGATCACCTGAACAAACTACCAAATTAATTGAAATAATTCTGAAGTAGCCTGAAAACCGATGAGACACAGCACTTAAAGTACCAATTGATTAATATTGGATCATGGTTGAAATCAGAAAATAACAATTGAGTCCAATAAATTTATAGTAGTATTTATTTACTTGATTTATTTACTTTATATATATATATAAATTATATTAATTATAAGTTATAAACTTGTATTTCAATTAAGCTCGATTATTTAGAAGAACTATTTTATTAAATTTATAGTAATATTTATTCGCTTTATTTGTTCACTTTATTTATTTACTTTATATATTTACTTTATTTATTTACTTTATATATTTACTTTATATATATATATATATATATATTAATTATAACTTTTAAACTTTTAAACTTTTATTTCAATTAAGCACGATTATTTCAAGGACTATTTTAATCTTATTTATATATTGCTTGCTTATCATACTAAATATCCCACAATGTTCAGTGTATGGCAAAATTGCTACTGACTTACTAACCTGACTCACTAACCTTTATTTCTTATTGAAGTATAAAATATTTCGTGTTTCAAAGAATATATACTAAAAGCCAGAAATAACTAAACATCTGCTACTATGTTAGCAGATAACTACAATCTTCATATAGTTTATGTCTGTTAATTATAGGTTTATTTGCTTATCAAGGCTGAAAAAGAGCAACGATTCAACGATTATCTACGAAAAAGTTTGTCTAAGGAGATTTCGTAATTTGGTAGTGGGGTATCTATTGGCTCGTGTAATCCTCCAATTTGACTTACATGGTCTCTATGAATGTTGATTAATTGGCTATTACTATATACATCACTTCTTTTCAATCAAATCATGATCATAAACTCTCATTCTGTCAGTAATTCTAGGGTCCACCACCAATTCCTGGACCCATTCCGAACCCTTGGCTTTACCAGTTTCCACCCATTTTTTGGGCCAATCAAACTCCTCCTCTTTGCCCAGTAATGTATCTTTATACTCAAAAGGTCTGATTTTGTTGAAGGAAATGGCGGTGGTTCTGAAACCAAATTCGTCCGCCAATTCACGCGTGGTGAAGTATCTATAAATCTTTCTTGGGAAATTCAAAAACCCTAATAAATTAGGCACGGGGAACACATATACTGGCTGTTCAAACAAAACCGGGATTTTCTTGTCGTCCAAAACCAACTGGGACAAGTTCAATTCCGGTGCAAGCACCGCATCTCCGTATTGTTCGGGTCTGATATATGGCTTGGTCACCGGAGCTTTCGTTTTTCTTTCGCCGTCTTCACCCACCTCTACTTCTTCGTCATCATCATCAACAGGCTTGATGCCGTTCTTTTCGTCCTCTTGTTTTTTTTGCTCCTTCTCTTCTTTGACTCGGTTTTCCTCATCGATGAGCTCTTGTGGTTTTTCCAATGGACCCAAAAGCCCTTCATGAATCCCTGTCATATACTCCTTGTATGCACCTCTACCCACACAAACAACACCACCAGCAACATCAAGCATGACCTCGTCGTCGCTATGCGGCTCAATAGGGTCTAAGTACCGGTACAACCCTAATACATCACTGGCTTTATACAACTCTGCTCTGGCTACGGTTTTTTCATCAAGATCTTCTTGCTTTTGGCTAGATTTCCAGTGGAAATAGCCTGGAATATCTTCCTTGAAGAACTTAGTCCACGATTTTTGGTACTGCTGCTTTTCCAATGCCTCCGCATCCAACTTTTGCTTTTGCAATTGAGCTGCTCTCAATTCTCTAATTCTGGTAGCAACAGAAGACCGAATATCACCCTGTCTGTTTTCAGTATAGATCTCATAATCAATAGCACTAGCATTCAATACTGGCTTGATAAACTTACGGAACATCCGGAATGAAGTATCAAGAAAATCGTTGGGTGGTGGGGCAATATAGATCGTCAACTTCCTAGGCACTCTATTGGCCGGATACTCCTGTTCTGCCAACCCCTTGACTTGCTCCATCCACTTGGCCCGGATCTGGCTCTGCTGGTACTTGTCATACGCAATTCCTCCTCCAATACTACCTAAAACCGTCCAAAAAATCATCCAGTTCCGGGATGGTAGCGATATTCTGGGGATTCCCATCATCCGAAGGGCAGGATTCGACCATCCCTTCTTGACAGGCTTCACCTTTTCGGCAGGCTTGGCCACCTCTTTGACGGGCTCTGTCGGCTTGCTGTCCTTGGGCCCAGAATCCATTAGTTATTGGTTATTGTTTAATGGTTTGGGTTATGTTGAAATTTGTTCATCGAGTCGTGCCCACCAAATCATGAGCAAAATGAGCATCACCAGAAATGAGTGTGATCCAACTGGTGTTAGACCAAATCGGCCACCGACACTGTCTGTGGGCCTTCACACAGGAACAAACACTATGCGTGCAATTGAGCTCGAATTTTGGTGGCTACGACTGAAAAGGGGCTCTTTTTTTCTACTTTATTGGTGTGGTTTTTCACTGGTAAATGGTTTGTTCAACTAGACAAGTAGGAAGATGGATACCAAATGGATACCAAATGTAGTCTTTAATTTGTCAGGGTATCCACATTTGTGGCGCATGTGCAGCGGAGTTCTAAATTTGGTGGTTATGGCTGAAATGGTATTTTTCTGCTTTTTTGGTATGGTTTTTTAACTGGTAATGGTTAGTTCATCAGACAATTAGTAGGATGGAGAACTGGTATTTTCTCTTTGAGTTTTTGTATGTGGATTCACAAAGCTTGAAAAGCGGTGATTCAATTGGAAGGCCACTGTAGGGGTACGATCTCTTTTTACTGCTTCAAATACTTGGCCAATTCTTCCCTCAAATCGTGCTCATTGAGACCCTTGCCAATCAATACCAATTTATTGGCCTTGACGTCCTCCAAAAGAGTTCCTCCTTCAATGGTATCGTAGGTATCGCGGACTCCTTGGATCACCTTGACCACCTGGGGATGTTCTTGCACCAATAACCCTTTGAGTCTATGGATCTCCACACTCTTACCATTAACGGTATTTTCCCAAAGAATATACTGGAGAAACGATTCGACCTGGTCAAACTGTTCCTGAGCGGTCAAAAATGGAAACTCGATAGAAACAGTGGAGATTCTTGAATCGTGAAAGCTATCGTTGGCAGTGCTCAAGGCGTGCTTGATCTTGTCGATGTTTCCATCGTAGGCATGAAGATCCAAAATCAAATCGAGATCGATATCTCCAAAGCTGGTGGTGTAGATGGGCGACGTGCTGTTGATACCTCTGATTCTATGGGATATTTGTGCCACAGATTCATCCTTCTGGTCGAGCTTGTCGACTTTATTGATAAGAATCACGTCGGCCAAAGCTAGCTGGAGATGAGCAGTGGTGATCCCCTGTTGGAGTTGATGGTTTTCAAGCTCGAGCTCCTCTTCGGTCAAGTCGTCCTTGTTGACCGTCTGGGCATACTTGACATGGTTGTTTTCCCGGTGCCAATGGCCGCCTACATCGTCAAGACACTTCAATATGTGCTGACTATCCACCACAGTCACTACCCCATCTATGTAGATATTGGATGCCAACCCATCGTCCAACCAGAACATCTTGGCAATGGGAGCAGGGTCTGCCACCCCCGTGGTCTCCAACAAGATATGATCGATCTTGCCCTTGGAATTCTCCACCAATTGTTCGATCGCAACCACCCCGTTGTCCTTGACAGTGCAACATAAGCATCCGTTGCCTAGATCAAGCCATTCTTGCACTGCTTCGCTTCTTTCGGTATCTTTGATGGTGACCGACTTCTCGATCGCTGAAGAGTCGCCAAACTCGTTGAGGATGATCGCCAACCTTTTGTTGGAAGTCTTGCCGATGTTCTCAAGAAGAGTTGACTTGCCTGATCCCAAATACCCGGTGATGATGGTAACGGGGATCTTTTTAGAGGGATCGGGCGTAGCTACTGGTTGGGGGTTCAGCCACTGGGGCCTGGAGGCTACCGTCTCGTTTCCGCTTAGTTCCGTCACTAGCTGGGGGATATCGTCGTCCATGCTGGTGTAAATGGTGTATTAGGTGATGAACTGGCTGATGAATTGTTGCGAAAAAACCACCCAGAAGGTCCCACCACCAGCAACATCAAAAAATCAGAGCCACGGCAAGTTACAGCGTTAGACGAAAGACTGAGTTTGCTAGGAGTAGTTTGAACAATGCCACTTACAGATCAACCACTTCCAGTTATTTTGGGGCGGAGTTCTGACTCCCATTGATCGCAATAGTTGTATCATTTAGATTGTACTTTTATATGACCATTTTTCTAATTATATTATATTATGCAAATTGAGGAAAAAGACTGTTCTATGGAGTGAAAAATTTAAGATACTATTATGGTAGTACTTGGATAATTATTCACTGATATATCTTATTAGATGATTTATGTATATTGTTATATGGTTATGTTGTAAATGTGTAATATCTGGTACAGAAAAAGCAATCGTGATTACATTAATATTACTTCGTTTCCTTTTGAGTTTCAGATAATATAAAACAATATTTGAGATACAGAAGGGAAGTTTATTATCTACAATGTCCATGTCATTTTATTTGAGCAACATTTTGAGCAACCAAACCATTCTAGTGATCAACAATATGTTAAAACGTTTTGCCAAACGTAAATTTGGTAAATCAAAACCAACTACAAATTATACTAGGTATCTAGAGCGATTCATAATTCCACAACCCAGTATATCTTTGAATCTGAATTTGAAAAACGTTAATTGCTCGAAAGTACCACAAATTCATTTCTGTTAAATTTTCATAATTATACAAATCTGACAGTTTAGTAGTTTACCAAATATCACGGAATTAACAAATTTTTCCAAATAATAGCTGCCAACAATCAAGTTGAATCATGAATATTACTGGAATTATTTATTGAATCAGCATAATTGAGGTTTTTTATTACCCATGTTCCTTGAAATTGGTTGACAAAATATATAATGTCCTTCTACCGAATAATATACAAATCGTTTGAACGTTTTCAACAGATTATCTTTTAGTACTGATATGCGTTAAATAGTGGAGCCAACACCCACAATTAACACATCTGCTACGAAGGGCATAACTACTATAGTAATTAATATTCTCACCATAACCTCATAAAGTATCCCATTCTTCTCTACGAATGGTTTAATTGATAAAACATTAACGAACTAAGTAGAAATATCCACAAACGAGGTAAATTTATATGGTGAAACAATTTCTTAATCGACCATTCTCTAATTTCTAGATTCATCAGTTTCTATAGTCTGGTTTATTTTGTACGGTAATACAAACTTGTTGATACATAAAAATTTCTATTATTCTGGTCTTTAACATTTCAAGTATATTTAACGAGTATATTTTTTAGATTTGGGGCCCATATTCGATATTATGAATATACTAGCGTTCTTCACCATTGTTCAATCTTCACTATTTTCTCTTGTGGTACAGTGTGTAATAATTGAAAGTTCGAAATTTTCAGCTCCTGGGTTCCCAAATTTTGCAGTTCAACATACTGGTCCATTCCTCTTGTTCGCTATTACCAATATACTCTTAGTGTTGTATATTGGTAATTTCACAGATTCAATATTTGGTATTCTTAAACAAAGATCTCTACTAATTTCAGCAATTAAGCTCACTATTTGTGGACTATTCATTGGTGTTTGTAGACAATTCGTGATTATTCATAGACCTATCGTAGTAACAAGCTATTCAACCTATTCGTAGCTATTTGTAGACGATTAGCATTATTCGTAGCTAATGGAAACAATTTAGCTGTTACAATCAACTCTTGGACTTATTGTAGACATTAGTGCTATTAGTCCTTTTCGTAACGTAAGCTGTTCTGAACCAATTCTTAGACTATTTGTACTATTGGTACTATTGGTACTATTGGTACTCTTGGTACAATTCGTGACCATTCGTGACTATTCATTGATTATTCATACCGTAAACTGTTCGCAACCAATTCTTAGTCTATTTGTAGACTATTTGTACTATTAGTACCTATACGTAACTATTCGTAACTATCTTAGACTATTTGTAGACCATCCGTAGCATTCGTACCATTCGTAGCATTCGTAGCATTGGTAGCATTCTTACCATTCTTACCTTTCATAGCAACTATACCTATCAAACTACTGTTGTCTTCTCGGTGGATCACATCGACCATCTGGTTCCAACCATCGACCAATTTTGCAACCACACCCCCCACCCAGCGTCATCGCCGCTACTTCGCTTCTTCCCTTTGGTGATTCTTTTTTCGCTTTACCGTGATGGTTCAACATGTCTGAGCCCGTGAGGTCCAACCTCACTGGACTTTTCTCTGGTCGCCGCTGTGCCGTGTTGGACGCGGCGCCCTTGCCAATTCTCATTCCTTTAATCTACCATCACCATCAACTATCACCACCAACCGCCATCATCAACCACCACAGCAATGCTTAAGTACAACGTGGTTCTCGACGCCGTGCTCATCGCCGTCATCGGCTACCATGCGGGGATTGCCCCCTACACCAAGGTGGAAGAGTCGTTCAACATCCAGGCCATCCACGATATCATCAACTACAATGTCTTCCCCCATTCTACGGTGTTGGAAAACTACGACCACATCAAGTTCCCCGGCGTGGTGCCACGGACGTTTGTGGGCAGTGTAGTGTTGGCCTACATCGTCAAGGCCATTGCCTACGTGTGTCAATTGGTGGGGGTCGACTTGTTACACGAAAGAACCCAAGACAATTTGGCCGGCTTGGCCAGAGGCGTGTTAGGCTTGTTCAACGCCTTTGCATTGTTAAGCTTGAGAAACAGCATCAACAAGATCAACGTCAGGGGTAAGGGTCACACAAAGGGCCTCATTGGCTTCTGGTACCTGGTGTTGTTGCTCACCCAGTTCCATTTGTTGTATTATGCCTCTCGAACCCTTCCCAACTTCGTGGCCTTGCCGGGCGTGTTGTACGGCTTATCCCACTTGATTGAAGGCGACCTCACGGGTCTTATCTGGTTGAGTTTCACCGGTATCATTTTCAGGTTGGAAATCTCTGTTTTTGCGGCTATTCTTGGGGCCACTTGCTCCTTGGTCTATGGAAAGGCCCCTTTGATCTTGGTCATCGCCCTCTTGGTCATCGGAACCGTGGTTGGTGCCCTTGTTTCTACCGTGGTCGACTCCTATTTCTGGAACCGTCTTGTGTTGCCCGAATTCTCCTCATTTGTGTTTAATATTGTCCACGGTAAGTCGGCTCAATGGGGCACCGAGCCTTGGTCTGCTTATTTCAATGGCTACCTCTGGCAATTATTCAGGCCTCCTATCGTGCTCTTGTTGTTGATCCCAGGCTTGGTCAAGGACCCTGCAGAAGATGAAACCAGAACCTTCAAATACGATAATGATGGGGCAAAGCTTCCAGTTCCTGAAAAAAACAACTTGAGGTATATCTTTCTTGGCTCCATTTTGTTTGTGGCCGCTATGTCCTTCCAGCCCCACAAAGAATGGAGATTTATCATCTACGTCGCTCCCGTCTTTACTCTTCAAGCTGCCAATGGTCTCGCTGGTATCATTATTAACTGGAGAACCGGGTTTTCCAGCAAGATTTTCACCGTGATCAGCGTGGCCACCATTGTCGTTTCCATGGCCTTTTCTTTATTTTCTGGTTACATTTCAAGCTTCAATTATCCTGGCGGTGACGCTTTGGCCTTGGTCAATAATTACATCGATACAAATTATGCTAACTCCTCCGTCACCATCCATTTGGACACTGCCTCTTGTATTTCTGGAATCAACAGATTCCAAGAAATTAATGATGATCTTATCACATACGATAAAACCGAAGGTTCTCTGGAATTATTGAGCATCTGGAATGATATCGAAATCTTGGTCAAGGAAGATCCTGATTCCCAAGTTGCCACCAACGACGGTTCCGTCTTGGTCTATGACTCTAAAAATTGGCAATTGGTCCACACTGTGCCTACGTATAATGGTATCTTCATTGGTCCAGTTATAAAATTATTGTTTCAATTATCTAACTCTACTCAATTGCTCCTGCTGTTGGCGATTTTGTTCGAGAATCTCAAGGCAGGACAGACCGAGTTTATCACAGACTTTACCCAGTCCTTAATTTCAACCAGAGACTACTTGTACATATATTCAAGAGTGGCCAAAGACCAAAATGTAACTATCAAGGATGGCCCACCTGTGGTTTCAGCTGCATTCGAGGAAGAAACTACTCATGACATCGAGCCTCAGGAAATTGACCTGGCCATCAATCTGGAGATAGATGATATTGAAAACGGTAAGTACCAAGAAGACGCCTAAATTTAGTTTCATGCCTGGTAAAAATAGTAAAATAATCTAGTCCTAATGTCCAGACTACGAGTCTGTAGAAATTGTACCACTGATAATGTGTAATTAACTTCTTGATTCTATATGCGTTGCCAAAGGATTGTGAAATTCCACCATTTTTTTTTAATGAAATTTATATTCATAGACGTTATTATTCTCCTTTGACTGCCCTTCTACAATGTATAATCAACTTCTGGTGAAATTGGTGAAATTGATGATGTCAAATTATTTCGTAACCTCTCCTTTAACTTCTTAACTGGTGAAAACTTGGGCTGGCTCTCCTCATCTTCTATGGGGAACATGATGGGGGTGATTCTTCTCAATTTCTTTGCATTATCAATCATTGACTTTTCATCTTCAATTATAGTATTCGATGACTGGGCAGAAAGTTCATTACTAGAGTAGAAATCTGATTCCTTTTTCAATGGCTCGAAATTGGGAGGTTTCGGGGGCATTACTTTGGCATAAGACTTGACCCTACTGGTTCGATCCCGCGATGAGGTGGGTTTATTTTCCTCTATTTGAACATCCATTGGTCTGGTAGTAAACGACTGCTTGACTTCAGTAGGTGATACCATCTTTAAGCTATTGTTGCTTCTTCGAGGCGTACTCAAAGGTGTAGACGTTTTGAGCTTGCCAAAATGTTTTCGTAACGCATCGATCCGCTCATTCTTCATCCTTTCGTTGGTTTCCTGAAGCTTGGTAGGACTTAATCTGGTACTGGGTGTATTCAATAATCGGGTCCGCACCTGCTGTTTTAATGGGGTATAGAGATAGCTATCGTTAGGTGGAACCAGGGTCCGTGATTTGTTGGCTAAAGGTGAATGGTTACTGACCAAACTAGAATCTGATATATCCTGTTCTGCTGCTTCTCTTTGTTTATAATGCCATAACTCAAAAATCGATTTGAGCTTGATCTTACGCCATTTTTCCACAAACTCATTACAACTTTGCTCGTTTCTCTTGATGATTTTAATGTACTTCATCGACCAGTAGCCGAGCAAGTCTCTCACCTGTTGAAACTGCTTACTATCAATGAATTCTTCCGCTAGTTCATCAAGATAAACTCCCTTGTTGATAAATTGATTATACCAAATCACAAGTAATTTTTTAAGGAGAACTGCATTCTGGAATTCGGTGGCCCATTCGTTCAATTTGGCCTGGGCCCTCGCTTTTTCTAGCCAAGTATCGAGTGCTTGTCGTTTTGATTTTACAACAAACTGCTCGCACTGCGCATCCAACTGGTCAAGCTTAAACTGAACATCATTATACTTGTTCACCCAACGATTCAACGATCGCGCCAATAACCCTGGGTTTCGAGTATGCTTGATGTACCGTTGTATCTTCCACTCCAGTTTGATTTCAAACCTTTCGCCGTGCTTGGATCTCCATTGTTTGAATGCAAGCTTGGCTACGAATGTATCATTAAATCCCCGGGCCCTAAATTGATCTGCTTTTCGTTCCATAACCAAATACTTGTGATTCTTTTGAACAATTTTGTTATAAAATTTCCTCTGTAAATTTAAATCCGCAACAACCTTATACTGATCATAGTTTTTGACGGCCGAAGTCCAGATTTTGAAAAATTTGCTGTTAAGCACCTCTTTTTGGTAATTTATGCCCTGAATTTCTAACCTCGAAATAATACTGGTCTTTTCTCCCCAACTCACTAATATATTTCTTGAAGTTTTCTGGTTATTTGTTGCTCTGTAAGCTCTACATTGATACTGTAAAAGCCATCGATTGAATGTCAGCTTCAATTCATTCATGTCATCATGTTTGGACTCATAAGCATGAGCTGTATTCAGAAGTACCAATTGCTTCCAGGATGCACCCAATAATCGCTGGCGATTGAAGGTGTCTGCCACATCAATCTGGGTTTTCCTATTTTTCCAACTGCGTAGAATATTTCGTTTCATCTTAATGTCTGCTTCGTGTGTCCACTGTACACACTTTTGCGATAACACTAATTGTTTGTGCCATATGTCCTTCAACATAAACTTCAATAGAACATGTTGGTTATTTAGTTGCATCTGTTTGTAGCGCAAAGCTAGAGAGAATTTAGTTTTCCAGGTACTGAAATACCGATTTTGCAACCATTCGTGTTCGATTCGTGATAATTTTGCGATCCTTTTACCAAGCAGTAGATCGCTAGAATTTTCACCAATTGAATTCATACGGGAATACCAGCTTTCCCAATACTTTATCAATATCCTTCTGTTTTGTTCATGTTTCACTTTTTGAGATAATGCATCTGCGAGCTGGTTTAGTTCAACGGTATTGTTGTACTTCTTTACTAGATGAACCAAAATACCTTTTTGAGATCGAAGGGCATCGTTATTTTCTGCAGCACTTAGCAATTCGGAATAATGTTTGGTACTTTTAGACCAGCTAGAAAAGTACTTTTTCAAGGAGTATACCAGGGCCACATGGTCCATCTGAACTGTATTACAATATTGTTTGATCCACTTAGACTTTGACTTATCCACTAGCATGTTAGCATAAAAATTGGATGCTTCCAACTCCAAATTGTTAAACAACTGTTTCTTCCCGAACCATATTTTGAGATAGTGTTTCAACGACTGTTTTGCTTGAGCAGTCTTCCATGTGGATAGTGAGTGAGACAACTTCTCTAAAATAGCTAATTTTTCACCCCATTGGGCCAATATTGATCTCTTGGTCGCTAACAGCTTATTATACTCCCAAACTGCCAATCTCATGAGAGTGGAGCTATCGACAGAGCTGAACAATTTTGAATGCACATGATAGAACTTGGTGACAGTGAGCTTAATATCAACATCTCCGTCGTTGACGTCCTCGTTCTCGAAGTCGACGATCTGGTTGAGAAGAGATACAACTTCGTCTACAAATTTGAGATCTGCAACCAGCGAAAGCGCTGGGAAGTCTTCATATACCAACTTGAGATAGTGCCGGCAAATTGCTGGGAACTGAGGGTTGAATGATAAATTAAATTCATTCAACAAAGGAATCACATAACTTAGCGAGTTATGGAGCCTTGCACGATCTTCTTTCGAGCTGGCCCTATTGAGAACTGGTTGGTTATCTGACTCAGCAGTTGTGTTAGCCAGGATTTTTTCCATAGAGACTTCGAATTGGTCTATCGACTGATTTGATTTTTCTGGGTTTCTTTGAAGTGCTCTGCTAGGCTGAACTGGAAAGTTTGACATTACAGGGCTATGTGAAGTGTCCATATCGGGAAAAATGGTCATTTCTGAGAACACCCGATGATTAATTTCCTGACGGTGCTGAGGAAGAACGGAAAAGCCGTCTTTTACTTCAATGAAAAAATTGATAAACTTGCTGATTTTCAATTCTTTGTACTTGAAGGAATCAATTTCCATGAACTCGATGCGAGTGTGTCTTTTAAAGAGACTTAGCATGACCTTAACGTAGCTATGATAGTCCTTGGAATTTTTTGAGCTGAGAATCTTCACAAATATCCCATAAATGTGCTCTAGGGAACGATGGGAGCTTTGGAAGTGCACCTGGTTAGCCAGGACCGGCAGTTCCGAGTCGTAACTAAAGATGGAATCTAGATCATCATCGATGTGCAGTTTTTCACCGAAATCTTCGGTGTCGTCGCTATGAGAGATGATGGTATCCAAGAAATTGGCGATGTTTTGGGTATCTTTTTGGTCCAAATCATCCAATTGAGACTGGAGGCTTGAATAGAACCTGATTTCCTCACTAATACACTGTTCCACGTAGCTGAGCAAGCGGGATTCCGAGTCTCTTTGGAAGTGAATGAAAAATTCAATCAACAGTGACACTAGGGTTAATATCCGCGAGTACGAGTCCTTTATCCGTACCGGCCTCTTGCCCATATTGGAGAGAAGCTCTACAAGCAGGCTAAGCACCGAATGGTTGGTCTGTGTGCCACCAAGGTCCTTGTCCTGGTCCTTGTCCTGGTTCAACGATTGAATGAATTGTACTAGATTCACGTTGTGGTCATCGCTAGAAGCACGGGCAGCGTCCGATGGATAGAAGCACACGAGTTCAAGCAAGTCCTCGGGGCCCCCGCCCGCCCCAGCACTCACACGAAGTTTGCCCACCGCCTTGTGGTCATAATTGATCACTTGAATCACGTCTGTAATGGTAGATCGTAGAAGGGCTTCATACTGCTGCGGCCCCAATGCTTGCGAGTGGAGAACATGGAGGTTCTTGAGGACTTTGTGGAGAAGCTCCGATATCTCCGAAAGCAGCGTCATCGCCACTGCCTGGTGTGTTTCGTTTGGGGGGGGAATCGCTGGGTATTTATAGTGTTTTTGGACTGTTATGGTGGGGCTGAAACCAGACACACTGATGGGGTACCCTTCGCACACGTGACGTATCACGTGATTCTCCTCTCCCCCATCTGAATAGTAGCCATCCTTTTACCCCATTTTACCCACCACTAATCTCTTGTTACCCGCTGGCCCTGTCCGTAACCACCCACCCCGTCTTGTCGGCACGACCATGCATCCCCACAAGGTGCCCCCACGAGACCCCAGCTCCCGTGACCACGATCTAGCCAAAAGAAGATCCACCAGTTATGACCAACAGCGTATCAAGCTTCCCTTTACTGGTGTCAACGGTTCAAGGCTTAGTGTCAACTACGACGCCGGCTCCGAAAAACGCAATTTCTCCGATGGCATTGTTAACCAGCGCTACTCGTCATACGGACTGTATTCTAGCGATCGACTCCCTCAAACATCATATAGTTCACAAGATCTCTCGAGCGATGGCCGAAGAAATCTCCACCCTTTACGAATTGACCCTAGCTGGGCCAATCCCGAGCTTGAAGTGACGTCTCCCGACTTTTTCACCTTTGGAAACGAATCTGAACCTATAAATGTCGCCACAAATAGCCCTAGGATCGGCGATACCAATCACTGCGATAACCCTGACGCCAACAACTCCGCCGAGTCGATGCCCAGGTCCAGCGACGTGTCTACAAGGGAGTTCGATCCTTCGCGGCCCCGCTCCCGTTCTCGATCCGACAAGGACTCGGTGACAACCCCAAAGTCATTCCCTAATACTGGTAATACTGGCTCTGGACCTTCGAATGTGCCTACGAATGTGCCTAACCTGGAAGAACCAGGCACCTTTAGCTTCTCCGAGCACAATTGCAGCAGTAATCAGTTCGAAACCAAAGAGGACCCGCCTTCTTTGGTACTTCCACCACTGTATAATATCAGTCCCATAATGGAATCTCCTGATAAAGATACGTTCAAGCTGGAGTCGCCGGCCCGTTCGGTGGCCACAAGCCTCAATTCAAACCTCATTGGCTCCATAATTGGTGGCTACAATTATAGCAGCAGTTCAGTGGAACTTTCAAAGTATAATCTCGAGAAAATCAAATCGCAGGATTCGGCTAAGCGAAAACTCGATTCTAAACCCGATCCACCTCTCCAGCCCCACCCACCATCTCATGCCCGCCATGGTTCTGAAACATCCACCATTTCAACCACTTCCTCCACTTCCACCATCACCGAAAAAGCCAATAAGGATAAACGATTTGTCAGGTACGCCATGAATACTCAGTCGCCGTTTGTTAGTGCCTCCAACAAGTGGAAAATTTCCAATGTGCTCAAATGGTTGGAATTCTACAATTTCAACTCTTCATGGAGGGAAACGTTTAGAAGAAACGAAATCTCTGGTAACCGGTTCCTAGAATTGAGTAATTTTGAAAAGGATTCCATCATTTGGAAACAATTCACAAAGTTCCTTGTATTTGACGAGTTTTCCTCGGTAGAAAGGTTCATCGAGTTGTTGCGAGCAGAGATCTCTAGTAATGATATAGATGAGTCGTTACAACTGCATTCTAGAAAGGGGTCAAGTGAATCACTGGGTTCTTACTTGGCCAATAATTCGTCCATCAAGGCTGAGTATCGCAAGTCCACCCCAATATTGAATAAATTTCCCCCCATGGTGCCACCAACACCGGTGGAATCCAGTTCTTCTCTCGCAATATCACAGCAAAGCTCTAAACAACGCCCATTTTCCTACATCGAGTCCTCCAGCAAAAGTAAAGATACATTGATTTCTCCTTCCCATCACAAGTTCTTTAAAAAACATATACGAACCTATTCTAACGACCAAAAAGAAGCTCCTCCCAAAAAGGGATTATTTAGTACCTTAAGAAAATATGGTGGTGATAAAGCTGCTGAGATCGTCAAACAGGTCCTGTCTTCATCGGCTTCTAGTACTTCTAGAAACAATACCTCATCAAGAAAGTCGTTTTCGAATCTCATGGACCTGAAAAGAATGGCTCCACCTGAATTCACCCTTAACAATGTGTCTTTTACTCCTGAATACAATGAGGCTGTAGAATACCCACATATGGCAAGTTCCATCAAATCAAGTGGGTCTAATACCGAGGAAGATACTTTAATTATGGAATCAAGAAAATCTTTGGATCGATCCATGTCTCCACTAAAAGAAAGCGTTGATATTCTTGAAGACAAGTTCTTACCTCAGCCATTAATTCATTTGGAAAATGAATGCATAGTGTTGGTCACCAAGGATCAAAATCAGTTCACAAAAGTCCATTATAACGCTACTGATTTAGAAAATTATGATCGTATCAAAAATAGAACTATTCGGGCATTGGATATGATCAACATTGGAAAAATTACTTTCCATTTAACAGAAATTCACTCGAAGGAAGGCTTTGCATTACCAGATTTTGAACTTGTTAAACTATTACGAGACAAAGTGCCTATTAAATTATTTATCAAACAAGAACTTTCTTCTCCCTCGGGCACAAACACTTTGTCCACCACCTCGTCAGATTCCAAATCATTTGAAACCGGCGATATTGAGCGATACCCTGCCACACCTCAGTACTTACTTCAAAATGTCAAGGACTCGAAAGTAGATTACCTTAATTTCAAAGATACTGTCGACAGATTACCAGTCGACCTATCAACCAAAAGAACTCTGAGTCATCACAAGCAAGAAAACCAATTTTTCCCCTTGAAATTGCCTTTTCCCGTCCACAAGCGTAGTGTTGAAAAACCGAAAGTTTCGTTACTTCTGATCAATACTTCACAAATCGATGATCCCAAGCTGGGTACTTCTCCGGCATCGGCAAATTCCAACAATTCATTCAGAGTCATACGTAAAGAAGGTGGAGTGATTGATTTTGACAAGAGAAGGAAATCGCCATATGAGACCAATCCTCCTAAATTGATCCCCAATATATATTCCTCGTCGGTTTCGGATCAATTGAGGTCCCCGGTATCAGCCACTACTATACATACATTGAGAGATGATAAGCCAGTGATAGTTTCCCCTCCTCCTCCTCCTCCTCCACCACCTGTTATGCCTCCGCCACCTCCACCACAAAAGTCTCCCCAAAGTGCTTGCTCCATTACTAGTAATCCTCTACTCCCCAGAAGAATTCCTCCACCTGATCTCGATAGAGCCAGTAGTATAATAGCTAAACGGGCAGCCCCACCTCCTCCACTTGATAAATCTCAGAGTTCCAAGCGTACCGAATTGGTGCTCCAGAAGAAACTCTCTAGAAAGGGAGAAGCTGGTGGCCTCAGCAGTGGAAAATCATCGTTAAAAAGGTTTTCATCCAAAGGGTCTGTGGTATCCAAGGAGGTGGACCCGTTCCATGAGAATGAAGTATCTTTTTCTGGAATTCCTAAAATGGTTACCACCGACGATGATGATGATGATGATTTCTTTGTCAAGCCGGTGAAGAAACAAGAAAAAGGAGATGAAATCAAGATACGCAAGGAAAACGATAAGGAAAATCTCAAACCTGAGGAAGCTGATGATGGCGATGATAGTGATGACTTCTTCATGAAGCCACAGAAACCGTTGGTGGTGGGCAAGATGGCCGTAAGGCCTCCTGTTGAAGAAGTGTATGAAAATCTTGAAAAGTATTTCCCAAACACCAATCTAGACAAGCCAATTATTGATGATTCACCTGAATCTCCAGTGGTATTGACCAAAGAATCTTCAGTGGTTGCATCGAGGAAACCCACAATCTCAAGGACATTTTCCAATGCGAATATATCCCCAGTAAATCCAACCAGTGCCGATTCGGGTGATGAGATCTTTTATTCAGAAAACCTGGAGCCTGAGCTTAGTCGTCGTAGGATGAAGACTATCAGAATTGTTGCCAATGAAGCTCGTCGTAAAAGATTGGAAAGACAGAAGTCACCACCTAGTGTAAATCCTAGCAAATTTTCATCATCCACATCTATGGGACTTGCCCGGAGCAATACCAAGATGTGGGGCCAAAAAGTATTTGAAGTGACCTCCTCAGAAATCGAACAAGGATTTGTCAGTAAGCTTCGCAACAATAAGAACGGAGAGTTCGAGGAGTTTGCATGGATTAAAGGTGAGTTGATTGGAAGGGGGTCCTTTGGGGCAGTTTATTTAGGATTGAACGTCACCACGGGTGAAATGTTAGCTGTGAAGCAAGTTGCGGGCACCGATAGCTCCCAAAGAGATGGAATCGATGCCTTGCATAAAGAAGTCAAGACCATGAAAGATTTGGACCATGTCAATATAGTGCAATACTTGGGATATGAGCAAAAGGACAACAACTACAGTTTGTTTTTAGAGTATGTTACTGGAGGATCAATTGCGTCGTGTATGAAGTCATTTGGACGGTTCGAAGAACAGTTAATCCGGTTTATTACCAAGCAAGTATTGCTTGGATTGGAATATCTTCATTCGAATGGAATCTTACATCGTGATTTAAAGGCGGATAATCTCTTGTTGGAGATCGATGGTACGTGTAAGATTTCTGACTTTGGGATTTCCAAGAGGTCTCAAGACATTTATTCGAACAATGCAGAGATGTCGATGCAAGGTACAGTATTCTGGATGGCACCCGAAGTGATTGACAGTATCGTCGAGGATAAAAAACAGGGGTACAGTGCCAAGGTGGATATTTGGTCGCTTGGGTGTGTTGTGTTAGAGATGTTTGCTGGGAAACGGCCATGGTCCAATGAAGCGGTGATCAGTGCCATTTATAAGATTGGAAAGACCAAATCAGCGCCTCCGATTCCCAAGGATATCACGCATTTAGTGTCGGATGAAGCCAAGGACTTTATCAACCAATGTTTTATTATTGATCCTGAAGAACGGCCCACGGCCATGAAATTGTTGAATCATCCGTTTACCAGGTGTGATGCTGGGTTTTCGTTTTCGCAAACCAAGTTGGCCCAGCTGATCAAGTTCAATTCGAGAAAGAGTATGGTGCGAGAATAGAGAGAGAAAGGAAGAGCTCAACTGGGCTAAATCAGACCATATTAATTAAACATTTGTATAACCGAAGTGATAAGATTAATTTACAAAATCAATCTAAGCATTTTTAGCATTGGTAATAAGAAAAGTCATCAGAAATGTCCAGCTATAAATTGACTAAGACCAAATAATAATATAGTAAAGCTATTAAAAACAAAATGGTTACAAAATGTTCCAGCTTCAATAATACGTTGAGAAAACAATCAATTTCTCTAGCTATACAATTATTATGGTCATACGTTGTTAATAATACTAAAAAATCAACCAAGAAATCTCCAGCATTAATATTGAGTTGGTCTAATGTGAAAGAAACAGTTTACCAAGGATTTTTTAGGTAGAAAATGAAATCAATGGAGATGATAAAGTAGTTGAATCCCGCTATAAACATTGTTAATTATAATAAAAACAGTCAGGTGAGGTCCATAATAAATTCATTCAGTGAATTAAACACTGTTAATTGGTTATAATACAGTCAACTGAGTCCCGCTATAAATTCATTAAGTGAATTAAACACAGTTAATTGGTAGTAAAACAGTCAAGTAGGTTCCATAATAAACCAATTTAACTAATTACACCAATACTTAATAGGTAAATCAGAAAATACAAATATTATTCAGGCGCTTATAGTGATCGTTGATAAGTAAAAGCGATCAAAGCTGGCCCGTTCATGTTCTCTAAGCGAGCACCCCGTTCTAGGCCACAGAGTAGACTGTTAACGACTAGACAAATTAGTCTAAACCACACCTGATGGTATACCACGAAAGGCTTGTGCAAGGTCGACATGTGTCGAAGGTCCACTCCAGCAGGCAGATTTCTGAGATTTTTGGTCCATCAACACAGCTCGTTAGCTTTGCCGTTGGTAGAAATGGGCTACATCAGCACTGTGGTACACTGTGGCTCTGATACTCTGTGGTACACTCTGATACTCTGTGGTACTCTCTGATACTCTCTGATACTCTGTGGTCTGTGGTCTGTGGTTATTGTACTTTGGTTTATTGATATATACAGTATGGACAAGTCCATGGACCGTTGGAAGGCCCCTCTCAGGCCCCTCTCAGGACCTGACCATCACCAGCACTGAAGCACACTGCAACAGTAGCGGATATGCACTTTTTCATGAAAAATTTTGGTCTCATTTTTTTTTTTTTTTTGGAATTTGGAACCCTCCTGGCTCACCTCAACTTCAACTCGTCGATCATCAACACCGTCTGGTGAGGCTCGACCTTGAAGGTCTTCAACCGCCTGCATCTCTGCTTTTTCCTGTATACCTCGTAATAAGGCTCCCTGGTGATTTCCACCACGCTGGCGGTCAAATCATACGCCTCCGCAGGAATCCCGTTATCATCATTATAACTATACTCTGGTGACCCCAAAGTGGTGACATCGTTCAACCTCAACTTGTCGCCCACCTCCACGTTCTTCAACTTGAATGGCAAATACACCTTGTCTCCTTTGGTCACCATATACGGCATGTTGTAGAGCTTGAAAATGGCATACAAGTGATGGCTACCATTGGAATCCATCTTGAGGGTCCGAAGCTCGGGCACCCGGGCCATTGTCGATGTCGATGTCGATGTCGATGCTGCTGCCGATGCCGCCGCCTGGCCCATCCGTGAAACACTCGAAAACATCCGCTGCTGCCCTCTAATCATCCTATACATAATATGAGCTAGCCGTATATAATGGAAAACCAACTTGTTTTTTTTGACTTACAACTGACTGATTTTAGTGGCTAAATTTTCAGTGGTTTTTTTTTTTTTTTCCTCCTTCATTAACTATGGCGGTAGTAGTCGCGGACACTATTTGCAAAGTTTTTGTGACACCTAAAATTTTTTTACCTGTATCAACAATTTTGGCCAACCGAGTAAGTCTTTACCGTGGCCAACTTTATCCAGAGTTGATACATTGTTGGTAAGGTAATGGATTACAGCTGGTGTCAATAGATATAGCCCGCGCACGTGAACCGTTCCTCCACTGATTGATCTGCCATTCTCCCTAAATCCACCGAGCCTGTGGCCCCCCGCTCCCCCCTCGCTCTCTCCCCGTTCCTCCCCGTTCCTCCATCCGTGGCTCCCTGGGTTTTAACTACACATCATACCAAATCATCGCTAATCCGACATTTTAATTCATAATCAATGTCGGGCTCCTTCTGGAAGTTCAGTAACGGCTTCACTTCGTTGTCCAACATCCTGACTCTTTTGGAAAACCATTCCATCAGTCAAGACCATGGCGAATCGCTGTATGAAGCCACCTACCAAGTGCTCTTGAAACTCTTGGACGAAAATGATCTTCTCCAGGAACTTCTCTCCAATAATCCCATGTTGTTGGAGTTCTTGCGGGAGGACGACGTCTTGGCCATGTTGGTGGACTTGGTGATCCATGAAGGCGAATTCTCCAAGTTGTCGATAAATAACCACTCGGTGCCCAATCCGACCTCTCCTGATACTTCGTCGGATGATACCGCCGCCAAATCCGAATCCGGCTCGGAATCCGGCTCGGAAACTGATCATGACACCTCCACCGAAGCTAACATATCGCAAGATTCGATTGATGATGATGATGATGATGATGATGATGATGATGATGAAGACGATGAAGACGATGAAGATCCTGACAAATCCAACGAAGATCCGGATGAAGAATCTGACGAAGAAAAAGCAACAAGAAGAGCAACCATCGCCGCTGAAATCTTGAGTGCTGACGTCTGGTCTTTGACCGATACCGTCATGGAATCCACCCGAAATTTGGATAAATTATGGTCCATTCTCGATATAAAACATTCCCTTTCAATCAATTTATCCACCTATTTTATGAAGATCATGGAACATTTATTAGATATGAAGTGCGATGAAATGATCTCCTATCTCATTGAAAACCAGGCAAACTTGGTTGATAAATTCATGAATCATCTTTCCAATTCCCCTCTCATGGACTTTTTATTAAAATTAATTTCTACTGATAAACCAGATAATTCCACAGGTATTATAGACTTCTTGCAAAATCAACAATTAATCTCACATCTCATCCATGCCTTGGACATCGCCGATGATGACCATGATTCGCTGCAATCTCATGAAGATTTACTTGTTCGGCAATCTTCTGCTGCCGATTTTTTAAAAGCATTAATCACCATATCTGCAAATTCAACCACCGACAACTCCACTATAGGCCCAAGTGAATTGACCCGAGAATTGGTGTCCTATGAACAGATGGATACCTTATGTTCCATCATGTTAAAAGGTGGTTATGCATTGGCAAATGGTGTGGGGATCATTATAGAAATCATCCGCAAAAATAACTCTGATTACGATATTTTACCGGTATTATATATTACTTTAGAAACCCATCCACCAACTGGAAGAGACCCCATTTATTTGGGTCATTTATTGAAAGTCTTCGGAAGCAAAATCGATCAATTCAATCGTCTTTTAATGACTAATGTTTATGGCTCCGATGACAAAAAACTTCAAACTCCTTTTGGGGTTATCGAACCTCTTGGATTTGAAAGATTCAAGATTTGTGAATTGATCGCTGAACTCTTACATTGTTCTAATATGGCTTTATTAAATGATAATAAAGGATTCGAAGTGGTAAGAGAACGAGATGAATTAAGAAATAAAATGAAGGCCTATGATCCTATCAGCTTCAAATATAATGAAGTTATTGTTCTTCCCAAAGAAGAAAACGAAAGTGAAGAGCCCGAAGATGATGTGGATCCTTTATCTCCTAAAAAACCATCTAATAATGAAGATGATGATTATCTTAATGACACCATTGATTCATTCAATTCTAAATTACAACATGAAGGCAATTCTATTGTTCAACATCAACAAGACCAAGATGATGATGAAGAAGAACCTCATGCAAATGCCAATCTTACTGAAGAACAGATCAGAGCTAATCCGGTAATTGGAGATTACTTGAAGATTGCTCTTTTTGACACCCAAATCATCACCAATATTTTATCAATGTTTTTCAAATTTCCCTGGAATAATTTCTTACATAATGTGGTATTCGATATTGTTCAACAAGTTCTTAATGGATCCATGGGAATTGGATTCAATAAATTTTTAGCCATCGATTTATTTCATTTGGGTGATATCACCAACAAAATCATTGAAGGGCAAAAATTATGTTCCGACTATGAACAAAGTCATAATGGATTAAGACTTGGATTCATGGGTCATTTGACATTGATAGCTGAAGAAGTGGTCAAATTTATTCAATTATATCCCAACAATTCCTTAAGCGAATTAATTGATGCTAAAGTGGAAGATGATGTATGGGAAGATTACGTCAGTAATGTTTTATATGATACCCGAGAAAAGTATAATGCGATTTTGGGAGGTGCTGACGAAGATGAAGACGACGAGGAAGATGAAAATAATACTTTTGACGAAGGGTTGGGAGAAATAATTGAAGAAGTCAAGACTGGGTTGGTGTTTGATGATTCCACTGATCATGATTTAGATGGAAGTGGATTTGAAGAATCTCATAATGAAAACAGATCCAAGAATGATGAACCAAAAGATCGTCTTGATAGTGATGAATCTGAATCGGATGATGATGATCATTTCACTAATTATATGTCGCATCAATTGATTAACACAGCATCCGATGAGTCTTCATCAGGATTAGACAATAAAGATCAAGAGCCAGTTAAAGTCAACGAATCAGAAGAAGGTCCTCAAGTGGATTACCTTGAAAATGACGAATATATTGATCCAAATGATGATGGAATGTCTTATAAAAAACCCAGCCCAATATATGATTCTTCGGGATCACTATTGAATTCTCAATCGATAAATGAAGAAGATGAATTCAGTGAAGATTCAAGTTCTAGCTCTTCGGATAATGATGATGATTTAAATGATGGTGGTGATGATGGTGATGATGATGATGATGATAATGAAATTAATGATTCATCTTCCAACAAGCTTACCAGAGCAGCCAGCAAAGGTTAGACTAGAGCAACTCTACATACAAAAACAATCCAGGCCGGGGACGCAGACCCGGCTTAATTTTGTTTCCTTGCCAACATCGAATCACTTGGCATATCTATTCACATATTTCCAAGCTCTAGAGTGTTTTGGCCAGCATCATTGGACGATTAATGAATGTATTTGTATTTTATTCCTTTATTATTTTTATTTAGCTCATCTTACACTCTAACGAGACATTTAATACTAGTCAACGAACAATTGTTATTGTGTAGTTATGAATTACGAATCTATTAAATTAAATTAAAAAATTATTTGAAAAAGACAGCGATTCCAGCGCCGATAAACAAGACATCATCGCCATATCAGTATGCAGCAAACTCGGTGCTGGTCTTGCGACCCTCTCTTTCTAGAGGGGGCAATTCGGCCAAAGTAGCAACTCCCGATATAGAAGGACTTTTGGTGGGAACTCCTCCAATCAAACCTTTACTCATGGCCAAGCCACTAGACCTTTCATTCAAGCCGGGGTCATAAAACTCGTCTTCAATGGGGTGCATCAACACGGTGTTGCTGTTGGTGATGGTGAGCATTGTGTTTGTGGGGACACAGATCCAATCGCCTCGTTCGAAGGTAAGTGGTTCACTGGCCACGAAAATCACATCTTGAGACCGATTCAACCGTTCCATTTTGAATAATCCCGGCTCATACTCGAAAAACTTGGACCCGGTACTAAAATGCAACGATGCAGCCTCGTCAGTTTTGGACGTGATATAACGACTAATTACAATCGATTCTCCATCGGTGACAGCAAAGTTCAATAAAGAAGGCTCGTTGGTCAATTCCACCTGCCAGGTCTTGATGAGATCAATGGTGGTGAACAAGGCCCTCCTCAAGATGACATGAGTGAATCTGGCGTTTTTATCACTGGGATCAAACCCCATCTTATAAAGAGTATTGAGATATAATGCAAAGCAACACTCGGAATCGGTGGCTCCTTGGATATAGAGGAAAAACTCGTCTTCCAAGTGGTCGATAAGCTTTCTCTTCAACTTGTTGAACATTGAAATGCCCCCATTATGCATAAACATCAACTTCCCATACGAGAATGGATGACAGTTACTCTCTGATAACACCCCCTGGGTCGAAGCACGCACGTGGCCAAACACAAGTCGCGATTCGGTGGCCAGTGCAAGATTGTTCAAATTTACGTTGTTCCAAGCAGGCGTGATGGCCTTGAAAACACACGGTTCGTTGGTGGAGTAGTAGCCCACACCAAACCCATCTCCATTGATAGGGTTTCGCATGTCCAACCGGAGCCGGGAGTCGAACGATTGGTTGATGATGGAATGGGCCGGCTTAGTGAGCAAGTCGGAGAGCACCATGGGGTCTCTGCCCTTGTATATCATAAAACGACACATTGATGGGTGGTAAGAAGCCTGGTGTCAGCCATAGTGGTGAAGATAGCCACAATCCCACGTGACGGGGTCTCGCGTGATGGTGACCCTGCTTATGTAATTGCCCGTCATCTCCAAACTGTCTGTACAGATGACGTGCCGGTTGTATTTATCCGAGGCGAATTTGACGGCAAGAGGCAGAGTTACTGATAGCTACGTAGAGTAGAACAAATCGGCCAGTTGTCCCTCCCCCTTCTCCCCCGGGGTCCCCCATACTGTCGTTACCCGAAGTCGGGTGGTATATCCCGGGGCATTATCTATCCTTTGTGCCGAGGGAGGTTATCAGAATATTGGAGTAGGGGGCATCCGCACATCCCTTGGCCCGCACGGAGTCTGCGGTCATTATACTCCGAGAATCATCGGGCTATAAAAAGCTGGGGGTAAGCCCGCTCCCTCCTCCTAAGTTAAGGCCGTATTCTCTATTCACTAGCGACCGCTCACACCCACGCTTGATCCAATTACCCTCCCATTCTGCTGATAAAAAAACCAATTGACACCTTTATTTTTTAGTGATTGCATCTATCATCTTTTGACACATCCCCCACATCGTGCCCCTCATGTCTCTCTTCAAAACCTTACAACGGTCTCCTGCTACCATCAGCATTTTCCACAACGGAAAGATCCCCATTTCTAGCCATCTTTATGCAGTGTTGGAAAAGGCAGAGCAAAAGCTGGACGACAAGTTTATCATTGATTTAATGGCCAATAAAATGCCCACCTATGACCAATATCGCACCATAGCTTCGGCCTTATCTGATGGTCAAAGTCGGTCCCTATTGAATTCATGCTATCCAATTCTTCAAGATCAAAGAAATCACAATGGCTCGTCACTGGTTACCCTAAAGGGGATACCAGCAGCAACCTTCTCCGAGGGCGAATATAGCATTATCTCCGAGGTGTTCCAAAAAAGTGTTGAAGGTAAAGAAGATGTCATTGAAAGTGTCAATCCCGTGCATATCTTCGAGGCCCCCTTGGTGGTCGATTGGGACCAGAACCTTATTGCCAGAGACGAATCACAGCTCCAGACCATTCTTGACAAATATCAATAGCCTGTATATAGAAATTGTTCACATGCAACCCAACCCCCAATCCCCAACCCCCATTTAGTAACAAAGTATTGCTTAAAATTTCAACTGTAAAAATAATTATATAATATATATTTGTATAGAACTGCCAAAAAAGTTTCCAAGCCAATTCGATATAAATTTCTTCTTCACTTATGGCTTCGTTAACTAATTTGTATTTAGCGGTGTATAACGCCATTTCCTTTGGGTTATGGGCTTATATCTTCTATACTGCCATTGCTGATATTCGTGCCTCTAGCCTTGAAGACTGGTGGGGCTTGTTCGAGACTCCCGCCTCGTACCTTCAGCACCACTTGCTGCCATTCCCTCACTCGTTCCTTACAAAGGCACAAGTTTTCAATTCGTCGGTGGAAATCCTCCATTCTGTGGTGGGCTTGGTCAACACTCCCGTGCCTACCATCTTGTTGCAATCGCTGGCTAGACTTATAATCACCGTGGGTATTTGCTGGTACGTACCTCTTAGTCCGGGAAACTATGGTCTTGTGGCGTTCACTGCGCTTCAATTGGCTTGGTCCATCACTGAGATTTTCCGCTACTCATTCTACGTCATCAAGTTGGTCCATGGCACCACTCCTCATTGGTTGACCTGGTTCCGGTACTCGACCTTCTTGGTGCTTTATCCATTAGGCCTCTTTGGCGAGCCCATCGTGGTGTATATGACCTTGGGCTCGGTTTCGGGCTTCTACCATAAATTCTTGACCTTTGGCTTGGGTTTGTATATCCCGGGCTTCTTCGTGTTGTATGGCCATATGTTGAAACAGAGAAGAAAAGTGTTGAACAAGCAACATAAAGAGTGACTGAAAGGGGAAATGTGCCAGAATGCAAGGGGAAATGCGAAATAAATGTCAAATGACAGCCCTGCAAAATATTTTCTGGAATGTGAGCCTTTTACGGTATTTTTATCTAGCTATTAGTTCCATGAGTGTACAAGTAGTATTAAACCAAGTATAATTATTATAAATGTACACAACCAAGCACAATTATAAGCCAAGGCATAAGTGTAATTATAGAAGAGTGTAAGTATAATTATACCTAAAAGCATCATTTGAATAAATACTGGCCAGGGTTTAATTATACGTGTATAAATATAATTAAAATATAATTATCTCTGCTATTAAAGGGACAAGCACGAATATGATATAATTATAGTATGAGCATAGTAGAAGTCCCATTATATGTGTAACTGTATAATTAAAAAAGAGGTACAATAAAATATACAATTGTACGACTCATGTCAAACTACAATTATAAGTATACTTACAACTAGTGTAGAAATAATCAACATACGTGATAAGTAGACCAGCAAACACAAGTAAAAGCATAATTACATCAGTATAAGTACATTTAAAAGTGTACCAACAAGCGCAAGCTCAATGATGCTTTACAACTATTGTAGTACATTTTATGTGAACTTTAGCCAGTATATAGACACCTACAACAACATACATTCACACGACCACAAATGTATAATCACCTCCCAGCTCTTGCTTGCTATTGTCTATGATTTGTTGGGCTACCCCTGACTTTCACAATAAATTCCTAATTCGTCTCTTATACTTTAAACTCTATGCCCTGTTTCAGTAGCGATTTTTGGCCCTTTTTGGGTGCGATTTTCCCCAGTCTCTGGCCCAGCGTCACTCCATAACCAAGCCCTTCTTGCCGTAACCTGCCATTGGGGGACCATTGGCGGGTCACGAGAGGGCCCCTATCCCCCTATAAGTTCCCACCACCCAATAATCCCCCGTCAATTGCCTCTAAAACCTCCCTGTTTGCGTGTTTCTCGCCATTCCCCATTCCCTATTGTTCCATGAACCCTACCCTTGCAGTAGCGCCTGTGCGAAACCAAAACTTTTGCGATCACTTTTACTGCCATTATCAACCATTTCCACCACTATCTCCACCATGCTGACTGCTGCTTCCCGTCCAGCCCCCGCTGCTGCCCACCCTAAGAAATGGCTCATTGCTTATAACTCGATCTCGGCCTCGTTGTGGTCAATTGTCCTTTTCAACACCGTATTCTTAGGTATCACCGTGGGCCAACCTGGCTTGTTTGACCTCACCAATAAGGTCACTATTGTCGTCCAATGCTTGGCCATCACCGAGATCTTCAACTCGGCTTTCGGTGTTGTCAAAGCTCCTCTCTTCACCACCGTCGCCCAGGTGGCCTCCAGATTGGCCGTGGTGGTGGGTGTGTTCACCGTGTTGCCAAACAGTCCCGCCAACTACCACTGGTCCTACATCACCGTGTGTACCAGTTGGTCAATTGCCGAGATCATTAGATACTCATACTTTGCCATCTCCTTGATTGGCAACGGCGTACCCTACTGGCTTCTCTGGTTGAGATACTCTGCCTTCTTTGTATTGTACGTCACTGGAATCTCTTCCGAAGTCATCATCTTCATCTTGTCATTGGACGAGGCCAAACGCGCCGTTGGTGTCGGCTACCTCTACTTCTGGTACGTGGTTTTGGTCGCCTATGTTCCTGGAACTTACATTCTTTACACTCACATGATGAAACAAAGAAAAAAGGTCTTGGGTAAGATTTCGTCCTCCAAAAAGACCCAGTAGACACTTTTGTTCATATGTTTTTAATATGATCAAAACATCTGTTCTGTTCTTAGTATACTTACCTTATAATTATTATAATCTATGTTAGTAATACATTAAACCAAACATTATATGATACCCAAAAATATTAATATTTCATGTCTGTGATAATACAGTTGTAAACACGCAAATTAATATCACCCACCTTCATATCTTGTATATAGGGGGCATGTATAATTTTGATAAATATATAATTTAATATCTAAATGCTATATTATCACCAACTCTGACACATCGTAAACGACAGGAGTGACGTTTTGTTTTTATAAATTTATATACTGTAAATTTTATTAAATATAAGAACTCAAATTAATCTGCCAATTCAATAAAGGAAATTTTTCCCTTAATTATTCCAACTCTAAGGACATTCTCTGGTACAGTAATTGATAATATTTCATGGATACAAATAATTTATAAATATTTAAATAATATGGAAATAGACCATAATTCTGGATTTATATAAATAGTATAATTTATAATGTTATTATTCTGGATTTAAAATATAAATTATAATGATATTACCTACTTTTTTCTATACCAATGACATTGAGTACCATTTATCAGAATTAATAAACTAAACTCTTCTAAAAAAGAGTTTTGAAATTATACATACATGATGACCACCATAATACATTCACTATTATACCTAGATTCCTTTATTCTTGTAAATATGAAGTGTATTCTCTATTTGGCAAGGCCTATTTACACTGTAATTATAACCGATAAACCAGCTGATCAGTTACCTTCCAACTTGTTGGGCTCCTTCAACGATTCGATCCATCCCATCAATTTCTCAATGTACTCGAAAATGGTGTCCTCCTCTATGAACTCAAAAGACTCCACTTTCTTGGGCAGAGAAGACCCGCTCAAAAATGATCCGAACATCCCCAAAGTACTTTTCTTCTTCTGACTGCTTTTGTTCTGCTTGTTCTTTTCGAATACTACTCTAAAACTGGTGCTCACGTAGATCAGATCATACTTGATAATAAGTTTGGAAAGTATCTTCATCACCAAATAATTAGGAGCATACTGATACCATCTCAAGTTCCAACTAATCAATTTCATCAAGTTAAGAAGAATAAATTCAAATGTGAGATATGTGCTTTCCACCTTTTGGACAAATGAATCAAAATAATTCGATGACAGCTTCAAAATCAATTTGTTGCTGAAGAAAGTCATGCTATATTCATCATTGAAAGAGTCGAGATTAGAATCCACCGTCTCACTCAATATAAACTCATCATAGATCTCCAATAATTGAACCGTACCAAAGTAATCAAAGCCTCCTTCAACCGATATCCCCACTACACTGGTCATAAGTGAGCTTATCGATTCTTCGAGGTTATACTTGACTCCCCATCCCAACAATCCCATCATATCCCATTCTAATGCACTGTGCTGTTGGTGTTTGTCATCAGAAGAAATTACCATTAATGCTCTCAAATCTTCGTAAATCACAAGGAACAATTGTTCCACCCATTGTTCACATGTGACTGACGACGCTGATTGACTGTTATCGACCACAAATTCGCCCTTTTCACCAGCAGAATTGGACCGGAATACTTGTTCTTTGAGTCCAACAATAGTATCCCAGCCAACCATGGCTACGAAAAATGATAATAAGTCATAACATCTGCCCCATGTGGATTTTCGGGGGAAATCCAAAATAGAAAAACTAAGTGATCCTGATGATTGTGATGAAAATAACGTTTTGACCGATGAAGGACCCGTCAATTTGATGAGATTGGGGTCTACCGATGATAATTCTCGAGTGGAACAATTCATCAATGGTGACAGGAAAAAATAGCTCCCATTAATTGGGTGCCTACGATGGGGCGTGAACAATGTCACGTCGTTCCACATCTTGTTGATTGAACCCTCGTATATGAGTTCATCTTCCTTGACTGTACGGTTCCTGGTGGATGAATAATTTTCGAGGGGAACTTTTGGTAATGGGAAATAATTTTTGAACAATTTTTCACTCATGACTTCTTCATTGGCATTGTTGAGTCTATGGATAAATGTAGATAAAAACAAATCTTTACTTCCTGCAACCTCTTCAATATCAGCAAATTTTTGTTTAGGGTTGATGATTACTGGGACTGAATTGAACATCAACAATGCAGTTTGACAATCCTCCACTAAAATATAACACAAGGTCAAATAAAACCAACAATCAAAATCCAATGGCAAAATTTCTATGGTCTTTTTAGCGATGGTCAATGCTTGTTGGTATGCATGTTTAGATATTAAATATTTGACTTGCTCAATCATTATAAGGCCCAGTTGAGTGGAGTATATTGATTTCTGGGCCAAATGGTTATGAATAGTCTCAATATATTCCTTCTCGATGTTTGAGTTGGATTGAACCTTCAACAACTTGAGTTTGATAAAATCATAGTCTCCATTGGGGTAAATTGAGGATATTTGGGAAATTGCCAATCGATTTATTTCGCCGCTCAAATCCAACTGAACAAGTCTGATAATAGTTTGAATGAGATTATTTCTATAATGGTTTGTTTTTTTACTTTGATCTCTTTTGTTACCGCAATAACTAGGCAATCCCCACGAAGAATGGGACCCGGTCAAATGTCCTTTGGAAAGGAACTTGATCAACACACTGACTGAATCCTGAAGTTTGGCTCTGGTGTCTATAAAATTAGAATAACTAATCAATCCAGAGATTTGATTGGCAGGGTTATCGGTTTGAATGAATGAGCGGATGATGCGAGACGCCTTCAATTCTTCCCAGTATCCAGCTGACAATTCCTTGATGGTGCGATCACTGAAGATCAAGGTTTTTCTATAAGCTGAAGAAGGATTGGGAATCACTTGGTAGGATTTATCGATGGTGATAGGCACTCTCTTCTGGGACCCGCTGCCGTGGATAACAAATCTGGCTCTGAAATCAGATTTGTTGAACAAGTTATATGTACAATAAGTTACCACCGTTTCACGTTTGGTGGGCACATGTTTTTCATTGGACAACTCGGACTTTTTATAGTAGTAATGGCCATCGACCGCTTCAATCCCAAGAAGGTGGAGCACGTACTCCTCGATATCTTCCTGGTTGTAGTCAGAACTTAGCCCATTGACATAATGGTAATATCCCACGTACCCATCATCATGTTTTTGATAATTGGTGGCACCTTCATTCGAGCCATTGTCCTTACTGAATTCGTTATGGGTATAGATATGTGACGTGGTTCCGTAGTATCTCCCCCAATGCACCAAATCCGGTGATCCCAGTGCATCATACCCCGGCCCACTGCCAACATTGTCTTGAAACTTGGTTCTGATTCCTATACTCTCACCATACTTGGTTTCTCGAATACTGGGATACACGGTGAACGGAGGCGGCCGGGTCGTGTCGTAATTGATGGTGGAGATTGAAGATGTCGACATGTTGAGAGTTAGAAGAGATGGCATCAGCTGTGAGGCTCGTTGGGACATCTTTGAATCATAAACGGGTTGGTTCCAAATCAGGTCCAGTCTTGGCGTGTTGACACGCTGCTTACGTAATGCGTCCTAGTAGTAGTGGGTGTGTGAAGGGGCCACGGGGCCCAAACAGGCTTAAACTGGTCGAAGGAACTGTCAATGTTGGCAGATCTGATGGTGGTATGTTTTGGGTGTACAGCTAGATCGGTGGAAAATCACATGGCCGTTTTGGCTGGGTGCTGGTCGCCAATGTAGTGATGATCATCGCGAGCAGCCAATAAGTCATTGGTCGCAATTACATCAGAAGTATAAAGGGTCCGATGCTTCGTAGGAAACGGTTGGTGTTTCAGAAATATTACTGTGACAAGAAAACAAGAAAAGCTTCAGGAAATTAAGCAAATGGGTGTATGTCTTTACGAAATTAAGCAATTGGGTGTAAGTGTTCATGAAATTAAGTGATTGTGTGTAAAGTGTTCATGAAATTAAGTAATTGTGTGTAAGTCTTCACCTTCCATACTGCGAAAGGTACGACCATAAACCCACAACAGAATAAGAAGCATAACAAGAATTTTTTTTTTTTCCCATCCAAGAGTTCCACAATGGTTCTCTGATTGCTTTATAGTTCAATAATTTAATTCACGCCTGTTTGCATTACACCAGCGAAACTTGTACAAACTCGAATTGAGCTCCATATCTTTGGTGTATAATAAATTCGCCTGACAAAATGCTTTCGTGGACTTCGCAGCTTCTAAGCATACTTATTCACTATACTGCTTAGACCTGCTGTACTTCAATCGTGTTCACCTAGCTTCCAGTTGACGAGGTCCTTGAACCTTGCCTAGTAATCTTGCTAAATGCTGGATCCTGTCACAATATAACCACTCTAATAATCCGCTTCGGAAGTTTGTTTCACGAAGGCCAAACCATTATCTTTATCCTTTTCCGAAGATTGGGTCTCGGATGTAGCTGCTACAGTTGTACGGGACATGGCCCTACCTAGCCGTATTCTATGGTAAGCTTTTTGCTACACTAGAATAACTTTTTCGCAGCCATTTTTGAAACCGACACATAACCCACCGAACTACATTGAATTCAATTCTTACTAGAACCCAGTATTAACTGCACTAAACACGTTTACATTTCACTTAGTATGTCTTATATTGGTCTTACCCTTCAGTCGAAATGTTAACTCTATACATTGATGTAGCTAGTTCAATGCTATATTATTCTGTAAGGTTATTTTTTTTTTTTGCTTTTGGTTTCAATGCTAGTCTTTTGCCAGCACAGCTTCATTTCCACTTGCTCTTCTATACCCACTATTTTACTGAATGAGCTCTTGATATTTCGTCACAAATGCAGTCAACTCTTGCAAAACCAATGAAATATTTTGACCATCAGCAAATGCAATCTGTCCCTTACTTCCATTCAACCTACTTAAATCTTGTCTTAATTGCAACGTCGTGGCACATCCTTCGATTCTGGTCACCACATGATTCAATAAAGCAATCAAGTCCGATTCTTTAAACGAAGTATTGGCTTCAATCATAGTTCCTGTAGATTTGTGCATAAACACTTCGTTCATGAAATTTCCTCCAATTGAGGCACAAACATTCTCCAATCTCAAAGATATAGTTCTCAATTTATAAATGGCATCCACTGGTAATGTCCCGATGACTCGGGTACTAATTGATCCGTCTTCATTGTTTCTTTGCTTCATAATTTCATGTCTGATCATTAATTTAGCTGGGAATGCCAAAGTGATCGGTTCAGGGGTTTCGAGACCCTTCAATTTCCGTTCACCTAATGTGACGTATTCAGGACCGATTTCTGCTATAGATGCAAGTTCTTTTTCAATAATTTCTCCTGCACGTTGATTACCTTGATAAGCGTCAGTCAACGAAATCTTGTTGGCCATGATATCTTGATGGATCTTGGTCAATCCTTCGACTTCTTCTAAAAAGTCGGAACTAACAGCGATTTGACCACCATCAGCAATTGCACTGATTCTAGAGGTACGATTGACCATCGGGCCAAAATAGTCCATTCTTCCAGTAATGACATCAGGTTCACATACGGGAGCACCCCAGTGGATACCCATTCTAACTGATAATCCTCTAAAGATGATATTACCACTAGCATCGGCTACCTGACAACACTGATCAGTTTCCAAAATTTCCGATGGCCAATCGGCAGTAAGCAAATTTTGTTGAACATTGAAACACCATAATAATGCTGATGTTGGAGATGGGAATGAGACCATAAATGCATCACCTTCAGTCTTAACTTCATAACCTCCAACTATTCTTAATTGACGTCTCATGATACTATTATGTATCTTGATAGCCGATCTCATTGGGACAGGATATCCATCCCATAACAAGGTGGAATTCTTAATATCAGTAAATACCAATGCCAATTCTCCTACAGGAGGTTCAATCTCATCCTCTAGCCTTCTCAACAGTGAATCTCCAGTGACTGCAGCTCTATCTCTTCTCTTTTTACCTGCTCCATATACCTCGGCATCACGACCCAAATTATGATAAAGAGCATTGGAACCAAATTTCAGTTTACTTAATTTTTGTTCTCCCAAAGTAAGTACAATCACCGCAATTTTGTCGGTGGCACCATAACATATCGCATGATCTCTCAATTTTTGAGCTGCCAACATTGGATCATCTTTCTCTTGTCTTAATATATCAACAGCCAATTCGTACGAAATATAATCCCATAAGATCTTGGTGGCCATAACGATCATATCGTCAGCAGCTGTCAAACTGACTTCAGTGATATCAGGTCCAGAATGTGTATGAGGCAAGTAGTTGAAGAACCCTGCACCTCTGGATACTGTCAAATCTCCATCCAAAGCACCATCACCAGAAACGTACCCACCCGATGCTCTGATTCTTTCGAACTCCACTCTATTGGTAGGATCGTGCTTATTGGTTAAGAGAACATGGTCTCCGTTGTTTCTTGACAACAATGCTTCGATATCACCGATATTAGCAGTATAAAGTTTACGGTCCTTAATGTAAATGATGGTAATAGCACAACCGGCACTGCCATCCTCACGAAGCGTGAGATCGGAGAAATCCTGCTTGATTTGTGGATTGAAAGCATAATTGGCATTCTTTTTGGCCGACAATATACCATTTATTTCTTTGTTGAAAGCCAAAAACGTTCTTCTGATTGCATCTTGAATTTCATCATCACTCTTGATCTTCTCTAATTCAGCAGTAAAATTTGGCACAAAAAGGGATTTGGCCAATGCAGATATCTTATGTGCTTGATTTGGAGCTCCCCGTTTTCCATCGAAAGAGCAAACCAACACTTCGCTTTCATTACCTCTGAACTTTTGAATAAAAAGATCTCTTGAAGAAACAAAGTCACGCATACCCATAGAATCAGAAACACCATATCCGATATTGTCCAATTCAGATGCAGTGGTTCTGATTCTCATTTCGGTGTTTTGGTCGGGCACAGATGTAGAGGTTAAAGTGACATCAATAAGCCCAAGAACTTTCAACCGCTTCAAAACCAATAAACTGTCGAAATCTTCTCCCGTTTCAGGGTTCTTGGCGTGGCTTTGTTTGATTTCAAATCTTTTATTACCTGAGAAATTAAGGTACTTCAAGTTGGTATTCCAATGCCAACTCCAATCATAAGGCCAATTGGAAATGTTGTATTTCAATTGATTAGAACCCACATCTAAATGTTCGAGATCGGTTAATTTACTTAATTCGGCTGGCAATGCAACCAACTTATTATTGTTGATGAAAAGCAATTTCAATGCTTTAAGATTCTCCAAATCGTCAGCTGGCAATGTAGTGAGCTCATTTCCTGATAAATATAACTCACTGAGTCTAGTAAACCTTCTCAATCCTCCTTCAGGGATCTCAAGGAAATCGTTATACGATAAATTTAATGACTTTAATGATACCAAAAACGAAATGCTTTCAAAACAATCATCACTTAATCTGTTATCGGCCAAAGTAAGTACCATTAAAGAGTCAGCAAGCGATAAGGAACTATTCAATGAGCGGGTAGTACCCTCAGCACTCTCAAGTTTAATGTCTTCTTGATCGATTTCCACTTTAGGGGTTAATTCTCCAACACTTGAAGTACTATCATTTTCTAGAGGAGAATGAACTGAAGGACGCCTAGAATCCTGAGGACTATCTTTAGTTACTGGATTTGACACAAAATTTCTAAAATTCACAGTGGACAGAATTCTCTTTGCCACAGAAAATGGGGGTTTTGGAAATGAAGATAAGATGTTAGACGAAACATTCATCACATTCAATGATTTTAAGCTCCATATTTCACTAGGTAATGACTGCAAGTTATTGGAATGCAAATCCAAATATTGTAATGAAGTTAATTCACCGATTGTTGCTGGCAAGGCTTGAAGGTTATTTCCATAAATGGATAAAAATGATAATTTCGATAAGGATCCTAATTCATTAGGTAAGTTAACCAAATGATTTTTATCTAAAACGAATTTTTCCACATTGGGGATTTTTTTCAAGAATTCAGAGGGTATAGATGTGATTTTGGCCTTGGATAAATCTAAAATTGTCAATAAATCCAACAAATGCTCGAATTGTAAGTTTGTAGTGGGATTCCTATCGAAGTGTAACAAACGAAGCCCATCCATTTTGTTATTGAATGTAGAAATGGCATTTTTGGAGGCATAGGTGACCTCCAACTGGGGTAACGATCCCAAAACATCAACATTGGATAACTGGTTGTATCTGATATCTAGACGTTTAAGATTACTTAACTTTGTGAAATAAGGTGGAAGTGCCTTGCTTAACTTGTTCGAACAAAAGTTAAGCTTAGTTAATTTCACCAATTTACCAATCGATGGTGGAAGATATGACAAATCATTATACGACAAGTCTAATTCTTGTAAATTGATTAACTCGCTTATTGGTTCTGGATAAGTTTTGAAATAATTCGAAGAAAGATTCAAGGTAATCAAATTTTTCAATTTTCCAAATGATTTGGGTAAATGTGTTAATTGATTTGAATTAAGTTTCAAATGAGTAAGGTTTTTTAAAAGACTTATCTTGGATGGGAGATCATCTAAAAAATTGTTTTGAATATCGAGATGTGTCAACTTTCTGGCTTCAAGAAGATTCATAGGGAATTTAGATGTCCCATTTCTTGAAAAATTGATAGATGTAAGGTTATTACATGATTGAATAAAATCCAAGGGAATATAAATGGAAGGATTGTCGGCCACATTTAATTTTTCAATTTCATAAGTATGCTGATGGAAGATAATTGGAATATTTTTCAAGTTCAAACCAGCAATATTGACATCCACATAATCTTTTGAAAGGGTGGTTTCTTCATCATGTGTAAGATTTCTTAAAAATATACTTTCCACAACAAATTTACAAACAAACGATAAATCTTCACGACCAATGATTCGGAAATTATCGGCATCTGTATAACCACTCAACATCAATAAGCCCATTTGAATCTTTATTGGTTTTTCAAATGGTTCAAGTACCTTCACACAACTTCCAACATAAACTGAGATTTGATAATTCGAAGTGGAATCAAGAAAGAACTTTCTTTGAACTATATTCAATAATTCAGCAGTAGTAGTTTCCATAGGACATAAAATTGTTGTGAAAGTGTTGTCCTCTTTAAATACTCTAACGGTATGGTTGGGACCCCTAGTCAAGTTCTTTGTATCTATAGGAGCCAGGTGTGATGCATGACGTGTACCATAAAGTACCGGTAAATTTGATTTGGAAGATTCTTGTTCATGCTTTTGTTTTCTTTTGAGTTTTCCTTCTGCTGAGGAAGCCAGGGTAATGCTAGATGAAGAAGACGAGGAATCCACCTCATAATGTTTTTGATTGTTGTTAGGACGATCCTTTTCTTCACTCTCATCAGAATCATACATTCCGAAATCCTTATTTTCGGGGTCATCGATTTTAACATCCCAACTATCAGGAGCTTTCCAACTTCCAACGCCGGCTTTGTCATCGTTTGCAGAATCAAGTGCTACGGTAGAGACTGATTTTCTCAATGGGAAACGAGGTTTTACCTGTAAAGCATCATTGGAGGCACTGGCATTAGATTGAGGGGACTTGATTATACCTTTCATTTCATCCAAGTTCATATCGAGATTAAATGCACTACCAGTTTGAGGCAAAGGAGGTTTTGTTGGATCAGATTTCACTGTGAGAGGAGAGCTGTTGGAGCTAGTGTTAGTGTTAGTGTTAAGGGGTGGGGTGGTGACAGCCGGAGGAGCCGGAGGATTTGGAGGAGCAGAAGATGCTGGATTGGTAGGATTATGATGATGATGGTGGTGGTCCAAGGAGATAGAAGGGATCCTAAACTTGTGCTTGGATGAGTTGGAAGAAGTTGAACTGGCACTCTTTCTTTGGTGACTGTTGCTTGTGGTTATGGAAGACGTTCTGTTAGAATTGGTATAGGAGTTTTGTCTACTTCTCGAATCAATTGAGTTTATTGACATATTATGAGCATCACTGAGAGGCTCCTCTTTTGGTTCGGAATCCTTTCTGTTTGAATAAATCAATTTTCCAAGTAGAGAACCACTCTTTTTCTTAAATCTGGGTTTGATTGGATGGTTCAAAGGAGGAGTATTGGTGGAGCCGCTGGGGTTTTGGTTGGCATGGAACCCTCGATAGTTATCCTTCAAGTTGTTGGTATGTTCTTGTTTGAGTGACTGTGAGTGCGGTTGAGAATTTTCATATAATTGCCTATCATCATCTCCATCTCCATCTTGATGTACTGGAAAAGATACCACAGAAGAACGAGGACTATAATTATCGGGAGACACGTGAGTTTCCAAATCCTTTGAATGGTGAGTGCTTCTCTGAGCCAATGCTGCCCGGTCATCATCAAAACCATAAGAAAAATACCCATTGGTATCCCCAGGTTTGGGTAAGGGTTGATGATTTCCGGAATTCATTGAGGAAGATGCCGACACCACGGGAGAAATGGTATTGGAAGACAACTTCTTGGATATTCCGGGCGGAGGGGTCACGTTGGTGGCTCCAGGAGACACGGGGTCAGCCGTAATTCCAGAATGTTTGGAGGTAGCTTGTGGAGCATTGGGGTCGGATTCTGGGCCGAATTGACCCGACTTACCCGAGGTTTCTGGTTTCTGGGAATAGAACTGGCCAGCAGTGAACCCAAATGCAGGTTTCAAGTTTGTTTTGGATTTGTCACGTCTCAAGAAACTCATGATGGTGTGGGTGGTGGTGACGGGGACTACGATCCTTTGGAAGAATTTGGTGAAACGATTTAGACCCGCGTCACGTGGCAGGCGTGCCTCCACCACGTTGAGAGCCATCACCTTTAGTGTTAGATGAATAGAGAGCAAGAGGCGGAAGCCTTTGGTGCGGAAGGGGGGGGAGGCGACGTTTGCAGGTTATTGAAGGTGCTAAGGAATAGTCCAGGTTGGCATCTGGGTGGGAATTTAGTCATGATTCCCGGCGAAACTGGCCAATCACATCGTCACATTTCCCCCATATGAATCACAAACTGCATATCGTATATTGTCGCTTACAGCTTACGAGATCGCGACATTTTTGACTTGTAGTAGTTAAGTTTTTGGGTGGCTTTTTTGGGTGGCTGGGGACACTATAATAATAATAATAGTTCCGGGGATCCGTAACAACAGTAGCAATTGTACATCATCGTTAGATCGTTACATAATCAGAAAAAAACCTAATAAGAACGATATATAGATATTGATACCTTCAATATAGAAAATATACTATGGAGTAATAGCAATATGTATTTTTAAGAAGGTTTTTTTTTTTTTTTTGGCGAGTTTTTGGAGGGGATTTTCAAACAATTTTTGGAGGGTTCTGGAGGGTACTAGGAAGGTTCTAGGTAAGGTTACTGAAAAGGTCTATTGACTCAGAATTGGCCCTGTGACTGAATTGGCCCTGTGACTGTTTTACGTTTTTTACCTTGTACTGGCATGTATTGTGCACTAGCGATTTTGTGGGGTACTCAGACAGAACGTATTCCCTTTCTTGGGGGGGGGTAATTCGATACGGTTAAAATTACCAGTTTTGGGTGTGCCTGAAAACCAGTTCATTATTGGAATTTTTAATATTTCGCAACTATTGTAGAATTAGCAAAAATAGTCATACTGATGTGAAAATGGAACGAGTTGGAAAGAATGGCGAAACAGTTGTTAAATAAAGGAACTGGTGGTCTGGGACTCCCCAAAAAACAACCCTTGTTTTTTGCTAGTCAATACTACCACATCCATAATACCAAACACCAACGCATCTCTACCACTACCATAACTCACCTACACTTTTGAAAAAACTGCATACACCAAATCTGCCATTTTTGGAAATATCTCGACTCGTCTACTTTTTCCACCTCCAGCTTCCAACTCCAGCTTCCAACTTCCTTCTCCGTTCGTTTTGGAAACTTCCCCTGAATTGATGGACCCTGTGATAAATCATGTGCAAGGCGTGTCACGTGATCCTCCCCGCCACGACCACCCAAACACTTGCGTGTCAAATTGTCCAGTCTAAAACCCCAAAACAGTTGTACACGTCCCATTCATTTAGAGCATCCTAGTGGACTATCAGCTATGTCATACCGTGGACCTAATCAGTTTAATAACCGCTTTGGTGGCGCTCCCAATGGCGTTCCTCCACCCACCAATCTCGGTCCTGTGTCGTCTTCCAAATCATCGTTAGATCAATTCGAAGACATTTCCAAAAAAGTGGAGGATCTCATTGATGATTACAGCAAGCCCATCAAGCCATACGTGCCTGCTATCGGGAGAGCTTTTATTGTGGCCACTTTCTTTGAGGATTCCTTAAGAATCTTCACCCAATGGTCTGAACAAGTGTATTATTTGAATAGTTACAGGCATATTTGGAGATGGTTGACGCTATTATTCTTGTTTCTTAATATTGTCACCATGTTGACCGCCTCTGCTCTTTTGGTTTTGCGGAAACAACCGATTCTTGCCACCTCTGCTTTGGTTGCAGTGGTGTTTTTCCAAGGTTTGGCTTATGGAATGATCTTCCAAGGCCAGTTCATCTTGAGAAATTTGTCGGTTGTTGGTGGGTTGGTGTTGGCATTCTCTGATACCCTCGTTAGAGATAAAAGATCTTTGAACATGCCGGGATTGCCTATGTTGGATAACCAAGATAATAAAAAATACTTTTTGTTGGCAGGAAGATTATTGTTAATCTTTTTATTCTTGGGATTCGTGTTTTCGGCCGATTGGTCTGTCTTCCGTGTCTTTGTCATCTTGGTTGGTTTCATCTCATGTGGTGCCATTGTTGTGGGTTACAAGACTAAATTCGCTGCCTTCATTTTGACTGTATTATTATTTACCTACAATGTCTTTGTCAACACTTTCTGGAAATACGGCTCCCAAGACGCCAACCGTGACTTTTTGAAATACGAATTCTTCCAAACGTTATCTATTGTTGGTGGTTTGTTGATCATTGTCAATGCCGGTGCTGGTGAATTGTCTATTGATGAAAAGAAAAAGATTTACTAGACTATACACCTGTCAAACTAAGCAGACATTTAATGCGGCTTACTACTCTGGTATTGTCCGCAAATTGAAAGACAGTTTTGGGTTTGTATTTACCTTTCCCCTCAATTCAATTCCCTTTTGGAACTCTCACTACAAAACGAACCCCCGAAGCACAGAGTATAATTTATACCACCATAAAAGTGCCGATTTTTTTGATAATCGTTGATCTATGTTTATCGTCTCTGTCAATAGATATAGCAATAGCATATCCGTAATTGGACCATAGTATACGTGGTCACGTGGTCACTCACGTGTATCTTCATGTGACCCTTGATCACGTGGAAACATACCCATAATTTCTCATCCTACTAGAATCAAGGTTTTAATAAGCAACTCATCATGAGTCAAGACCAACCAAAATGCCCCGTGGATCATTCCACGCGCCAAGTATGGGTAGATAACACAAAGAAGGCTCCGGTGTCCGAGCCGGTGTCCGCGCCGGTGTCCGAGCCGGTGCCATCGTCTCAACCTGCATGTCCTGTTGACCACAATGCAAGAGCCGATTGGCTTAGTAAAGTGTCCATCAGTACCACCAATATTCCCGAGGCTATTGAAGTCAAGGCCAGTCCTGGGTGCAGTTCCGACACTCCTGAGATTTCCAGCACGTCAAATATCAACTTACCCACCGAAAGAGAGATCAGTTCAATTCCAAGGACATCAAGTGATAGTAATTGGATTTATCCATCTCAGAAACAGTTTTATGAAGCCATGCAAAGAAAAAATTGGGATCCTAAGGCAGAGGATATGCAGACAGTGGTGCCTATTCACAATGCTGTGAATGAACGGGCCTGGAACCATATTCTAAATTGGGAAAGCTCCAATATTGAACAAGCCAACAAGACCTGTGGAGGAATCACCCTTTCAAGCTTCAAAGGAGACCTGAAAAAACTTACTCCTCGTGCATGGTTCAACTCTACGTTTTTGGGATACCAGAAACCTTTTGATAGACATGATTGGACCATCAATCGTTGTGGTACTGAGGTGGAGTATGTGATTGATTTCTATAGTGGAAAGGGCCAGGGAGCCAGTTTCTTTTTGGATGTGAGACCCAAGGTTAATTCCTGGGAGGGGATCAAGATGAGGCTTATGAAATCGTTAGGATTATAGCGCCAACTCCAATATCCAATTATTTAATTGACTATGGATCAGATCAAAATATCAAATTACACACTTCCAAGGGCAAATTAAACCTCAATAATACAACTATATCACGCTGCCCCACCACTTTTTTTTTTTCTTTGCATCTTAACTTCTTTTGTAAATACTTTTGTACATATCAATATACTGAAACTTTAGACCAAAGTATCAATTTCCATATAGCCAATACAAACCGTAATAGCCCGTCAATAATCACCACTGAATGCTACTTACACCACCCCTTAAAAAACCATACGAAGGGCAACACGGCCTTGTTTACCTCGGCATCGCTTTTCATACCTAATTGTCATAGCATTTTTATATAAATATATACAGAGTACAATGATTCTGCAAACAAACCCACGATTATACCGGATTAATCTAAAGCAAGCAGCTCAGGAATTTTTTTTCCTCAGCTCCAAAAACATTTCGTATACAGCCTAGAAATCCAGTGCAAATCAATGGATTTCACCTAGTCTCAACTAACTTGCAAATCGAACAAACTACTGTTTGGTTTATCTACCCATGAAAGCACCAGATTGACCAAGCTTTTGCATGTTTTCACCAACTTGGACGTTGGTTTCAAAGTACTTGGAAACACATCTGTCCAAACAAAGAGCTTCTTGCTTATTGACGTCGGCTTCATTGTACGACTTGTTGATACATTTGTTGTGACACTGAGAAACCAATTGGTTGAACATTCCGGTAACCATGTCTAATTCCGCCTCAGCGGCAGACAACTTCTGTTGAGATGAAACTTGAGGAGCTCCTCCACCTAAACCGAACATTATATAGTGATAGATGGTGGCCAAAAGTTGCTGAACCATCAAATTTTTCATAGACTGCGCTTACGTAAGCGTCGTGTATAGTGGTCAAACTACTATCACCAACTCTAGTTAATGGATCCCAGTAGTTTTCCAGTAGGTAATATCCCATGGGGATACAAGGAAATCCGGGATCATGCAACGTGATTTTTGGGGCCGGTTATTCCAATTTAACTAAATTTCTTCTCTTCGTTTATTCTTCAAAAGTGAAGCTATATCTATATGATCCACTATGTAATTGCTGCAATTGCTATACTGAATATAGTAGCAACCGAGGTAAGAACTGTAATAAAAGTTCGATCAACATTCTTTGATGGTTTTATGTTTTTTTTTATTTTTCAGTTATAGCACCAGAAACTACTATATAGAAAAACCACTGGATCACTTGACATTACGGATGCCTAACTAGCCTCAATATTAAATTGCAAATGATATTATATCATGTGTCGTCAATCATTAAACTATAAATCAGGAAAAGTTAAATGTACATGTCCACCCCATAATAATGTGTCCCTGGGAACTTCCTTTTCCATGTTGTCGTAATCTTTGAACTTAGCTGCGCATGAAACCATCATTCCATGGAAAATAGTGATGGCCTTTCCAGTTAAAGATATAGAGCCTCCATGATTGACAATCCTTGCATTGAGCCACAATGGGTTGTAATTTACCCTATCAATATACTCATCGGTAAGAATATGATTGACTGCGTAATAATATTTCATGAATCTCCAAGTCTGTGTCTGAAGATTCAAAACCGGAATTCTGGATATGTTGGTATTATCTGAAACAAACCCAAATCTTGATAATCTATTAATATCAAATTTATCGCTTTCATAAGGAACCTTATCAAAATGTCTCAAGTAATTGTTTCTAAATCCTCCCATAAAAAATAAATAATCTCGTCCTTCCTTTTGGTAATATAATGCCGTGTGATGACATGCCCTTAATTCGGCTTCTATGAGTTGTGGATTGGCAACTTCCTCTTCCTTGAAGTATCTTGATGATATTTCATCTTCATACGGTTTCTTTGGATATTGAAAATAATCATAACAAAATGTGGACAATGAACGCCATTCTCCGGTATCAAAAATAAATAGACTCAAGTCGCTAAACGTTTCTCCTTTTTCATTACATCCACCTTGAACCAAGAGGGCTTTTCCTTTAAAAAAGGCATCTGGTCCTTCAATGGGTAATTTATCTTGTCCACTTGACACTGTTTGGAATGAAGCACTTGATGAATTACTTATTGGTGAGGCCGCTCTTCTAGACATTATTGAGTCAATATCGGAATCAGTGAAAATATCGTTATTGCAATGTTCATGCTTTTCATTATGATCGATCAACGAGTATGCAAAATAGCCTCTTGCAGAGGGCCATGAGTTGTTATTTTCGGAAATCTCTTGGCAATGCTGAGTGATATTGAATATTAATCCTTCATCATGGAAATTGAACGGACTATCATCATCTTTAAACGCTAGATCTATCTTTAATAAATCATTGGATGCATGGAATCGGGTATAACCAAGTTCATCCTCGACGCCTTTGAATCCACCAAAGATTAATATGGTAACTCCATTAATACCAGTCTTGAGAATTGACTCATGGAACAAAATATGTTTTCTGAGATGCTCAGTATCTGAACTTGAAGCCGTTTCTTCGATTTTTGATTCTCGTTCAATTTCATGAATTTTTGATTCACGTTTACTAAAATGGTTTTCTTGGATTGGTTTATAGGGTAAAACCTTTTCAAATGATACTGGGGTTGTAGATCTAGATTCTGGAGGAGTGGCAGATGTTTGCAAAATAGATTCGAATTTGGATTCATTCTTCAAGAGGTTTTCTTGTTTGGGTTTTTGTAATAATTGGATTGGAGATACTGGTCTACTGTCATTGGAACTATGCTGAGAATTGGACCGGTTTTGTTTAACTTGTTTCGAATAAGTACTTGTTAATGAATTAGGCTGCGCTTGTGGTGATTTCACATTCCCATTGCTTGCTTGTCGTTGATGATGATTTCTGTGGAAAATTCTGGATGATTTCGATAAAACACTACTCATTTTTGATTGAGTCTTACCTGCACTGATTGGAGAAGTATTCAAACTTCCTGAACCATCAGACAATCCCGTGCTAGAAATATCGGTACTATTGATAGAAGTATTGGTTGAAACGGTTTTCAAGCTAGTACCGACAGAATTTCCTTTGATAGATGAAGGATCTGTGTGTGCACGATGAGTAGAAGATATAGGAGTGACCTTTGGGTTCAAAGAATCAGGCTTTGACTTAGCATTCAAAAATGAACTGACGCTCGAAACAGTAGCTGTTGGTTCACTCTCAGAACGTTTCACCTGGCTGGTGGTGACAGATGAAATGGATACAAGATTGTTGGTTGAATCAGGTAATTTGAAACCATCATTTTGAGAATATTTTGGGGATTGATTTGGTTTCAAATAAGGACTGTTGGGGACTGATTTAGACGAAGAATTTGTTTCTGTGAAAAGCAAGGGCAGAGGAGCTCTTGCTAAGATGTTCAGACTGGAGGTGCGTTTGCGGTACATATTGGAAACAATCCCACAACCAAGTTTGGCATCCTCAGAAAGAGACCCATCCTTTGATCTTAATGTAACCTTCAGGAATTTGAGGGTAACTGTATCCAAAACGTAAGCATTATTGTTGATAATTATTTTCTTTTTGATGATCCAACGATCTAGTTTTTCTGAATAAGTAACGGATTCATCCTTTATCAGAAAACCACCATAAAAAAATATATGTCTATCAGAGATCTGAGTACTTTCTAATGAACTCAAATGGCCAGGAGAATCTTCGGATGATAAACTATCCAAGTAAGTTAAAGAGCCTCTTGCTGGACTGAACATATAGAAATTACGGTTCTGGCGCATAAAAGGATTGGTCAAGATTTCTCGACTCACAAAAGGAGGGAGGTCACAAGGAAAATGGATGGAGATTTTATCCAACGATACGGATTTCGGCAAGCCCAAATGCTCAAAGGTGGTTTTTCTACTGACGAACAAACCACCAAAGTAAAATATGGTGTTGTCCAAGTCAAAATGGTTTTGATAACACATCTTGGGGATCCCATTGATATTACTCAACTCCTGTTCAGACCCAGTGCTGAAATTGGGCACATTCAAAGATACACGTGGAATTGAAAGTTGGCCGGCAAATATACTTCCACTAGTATCCAATTTACTGACGTTTTCATCGATATCCCGCTCAGGATCAAACGGAGGAGGCCCTTCGTTGTCACGTTTAGGATGTCCTTCCAATGCAGAATGGTCCACAGGCGAAATGACCACCTTGGGCGCATACACGCCCTTGTTGCTTTCCTTGTTCAAACGTTTCTTGGTGCTGACGTTATCAATTCGATAGTATTTGAAGGCACAGTAAGGGGTCTTGACGCCATGTTGCCATCCATGCTGGTTGTGGTGGATAAATTCGGCCTCAGGGTCGGCCCGAGTCAATTCTTCAATGTCGGGAGGCGGCGGCGGCGGCGTGGGCATGTCTTTCGAGGGCTGTGTGGACTGGTGGTGGTTATTGATGGCGGGAGACGACGCCGTAGTGTCTAGGTTGACTTGCACTTCCAAAACCGGGGTCGTGGACGCCGAAAGCCCCGGATCCGGCTTGTTTCTGTCGGTGGCCATGATGGTGGCTTGATGCTCGCTTAGTACTGCCTTGGATTGTGTCGGTGTGGCAGGCTGATCTGCTGGATGGAGACTTTGCTTTGCTATCATGGTTGGAAGAGTTTGTCTGGCGGTAATGTTGCCGGTGTGCATATAGTCGCGGGGATCCTGGCGGGGTGTGGGGGCGACCCTGGCCGTTTTTTTTCGAGCCGCACCGGTAATCCTTTTATAATTTGTGGGGAGCGCCTCGCTAACAAATCGTTCGCTGCTACGATTACGATGGATACTGTCGATGGTAAATCGTGATATCATCAACACTTGTCCACGGATAAATGCAGGCGGGCTTCTTGGTTCATATTCTAGAAGCCCTTTGCTATTGGCTAGTTTTGCCTTCTACAAGTGGTGGTGGTGGAGGACTTCTCTATGTAGTTAGTTGGATGGGGCGTGGGTACGCGGTAGCAAGTTTCCACCGTGGAAAGGGACCGAGGAAATTTGGATGTATGAGGGTGAGGGGGGGGGCATAACGTCGTATGGGATTTGGGGAATCTATGTAAAGTGTTACCACCTTGGGAAACACTCAACTCTAGTCTAATGATGGTGTCTAAATATTAGGACTTAACATATCGGCCTTGACCAATGCGTTGATCTAGAAGTTAGTAATTGTGTCTTGAAACACCAGTACCTGAAATATTTTTTTTCTTCAGTTTCTTTTACTGATTTCGCTGATTTCGCTGATTTCGCTGATTTCGCTCCATGATTTTATACTTACATCTTGGATGGAAGCACTGATAAATTGTCTGACTTCAAGAACAAGCCAGACCTTGACCATGCTCAAGGAATTTTCGTTCCGAAGAATTTCTCTACCTTCTTTCAGAGCTCCCAACTTTCTTAATACAGGTAAAGAACTAAAACGTTAGTATGTCAATAACCACCATGAGCCCCGTATTGCAATGAGTTCTCTATTAATATCAACCCCCCTCCCCACCTCTATTTTTATCTTATGCAATACTATTTTCTTCGACTGGTATATCTGTCCGCTACCCTAGTCAATTTTGATTTTAGAAGAAAAGCTCATTTTCTGTTGGAAATCCAAATAAACAAGCATATACGAACCTTGCAAACAAATCAAGATCGGGATCTAATCTTCGTCCTATTCCTTCCAATAATAATATGGCTACAATCACAGTGACAAAATCACCTTCCATTCTAACATGATGTCCTCTGACCATTCCCAAGACTTGATCCAATAAATCACCAATACTGATATTACCTAATGTGAAAGTTCTTTGCTTCATTCTATCGACTAATCTTTCCACTTTCAAAGCAAAGATCTCTTTATTGATAACGGTGTCTGGGGTTCTTGATCTCTCTACCATCAATTCACCTGCTTTGTAACCATCGAATTCAGATAACGCTTTGAATAAATCAATGAAATTCACTCGATCAGTATGGTTCAATTCCGTCACAAGCCCAACATCAAGAAAACATATCTCGGCATGGTATCCTTCCTCGTATAATGACTCCAATCTTTGGCACCAGGCCTGATTATCATCACCTAAATTCAATAATTCGTTGGTGATCTTATTGGTTTCTTGTTCATTACTCGATTTGACAATTTTGTATTCCTTTTCATGAGGGAATAATTCATTTTTATAGAATCTAACCATCATATTACCAGGATGTAAATCGGCATGGACAAAATTATCAAGAATCAACATCTTTAAAAACGCATCCAACCCTTTATCACTGACTTCTTTGGATAAGTTCTTGCCAAAATTGTCTTTTAAGGATAATAATTTAGACATGGGAACCCCATGAATATATTCTTCCACCAAGATACATCTAGTGGTGAAATTCAAATAGGGTTTGGGGAAACTGATATCAAGTCTGCTTTTGAAATTTTCTCTGAATTTTGCGTAGTTTAAACCTTCGATTCTCAAGTCTAATTGTAATCTCATCAAAATGGTGAACTGTTCGACTTCGTCGGGCAATGATAACCACTCCATAGTAGGGATCATATCGATGATTTTGGCAAATGCGCTCATGATTCTCAAGTCTCGATTGATCTTGACTTCAACACGGGGATGTAACACCTTGATGGCTACATGTTGATTGTTGGTGATAGTATCACCATGTTCAGTGACCACAATATTGTCGAAAAATTGGTTTGATTTTTTACGAGCCGAGTCTTGATTGCCGTGTTCTTGCTCCAATAATCTGACCTTTTCAATGGCCTTATTGGATAATTTGGCAATGTAAACCTGAGCAATTGCCCCCACGCCCAAGGGCTCTTCTTTAAACTCATCGAATATCTCGTCAAAGGGAAGATCACCGAAACTTTCACTGATGATTCTCTTGGAGTCACTTAAGGAATGGGCCTTGGCGTTAGAATGGAGATTTCCCAATTCATCACACATTTCCTTGGGGAAAATGTCAGTTCTTGAAGCGGCCCATTGGCCCAATTTGATGAAGGAGGCGCCGGCGGTCTCAAGAGTCCATCTTAAGTAGCGATACCAAAGAATTGCTCCAGAACGGACTGTTTCGCCCGATTTCCGGTTCTTTCTACCAAACCAACACATGGGAACAGCTACAAACAAAGGACCGAAGATGGCCGTCAATTCCAAGAGCCGCGAGAACGTCACCAACGGACTGACGATGTAGTCGTCGATTTTGAATTTCAAATAGTATATTATCCGGCTGATGAGCCATCCTTCTGTGGTTCTTTTGTGACGATACTGTTGGAATTGGTCGTATTCTTCCTTCTGAGACGCAATATAAAGCCCGTTTTCATAGGTTTCGGCGTCCTTGGTGGGCTGGAGCTCGTGTACCGACGTATCTATGGCGTGGACGTCGTTCCATATCTTGTGGGAGTAAACCATTGAGCCTGTGGCCAATCCTGTAGCCATGATTCCTGCCCTCCACCATTTGGAAGCAGTGGGGGTTCTGACAGTACTATGATACCGGAGCGGCCGGATGGTTCCAATGCCTCCGATGCCTTGCTTGATACCTCTAAAGGCGACCGGTCTTAGTCTAAACATGGCCACTTTGTATGTGCGATAAAGATATCAACTTTTCAAGATTGCGGTTATATGAGATGGCACCGCAGCCATACATACACAACTTGATGGGTGCAAAGCAACTACCACCAATGCCGAGGATGTGGGACAGGGCACGTTCAAAACGGAGAATTGGTGGAATGAGCACTCGCCAGTAGTGTTTTCCGTTTTGCCATTGCCTTTCTGGCGGTTTAGGGCCGTTTGCGGGCCTGCTGTTGATGGCTGTTATGTATGTCTGGTTTGGTCTGTTTTTGCTGTGTTTTTGCTGTGTTTTTGCTGTGTTTTTGCTTCGTTTCTGGTTCCATAGAAATTGCTATTGGTACTAATTATTATCTGCTGGTGTTTACGGTGAAAAAAGTATAGCGATACACACCATTGAATGGATGGGTTGTTTCGAGCTGTAGAAAGTGTTACTGAGTTGGTGCTTTTTGCTCGTTTGCTTCCATATAGTATGTGTAGTTTGGCCTTAGTAGGGACCCGAGAGTTTTTGGGCTGAAACGGCAAAATTAATCCAATCACTTGAACTACGCCAATATCCTATGATACAGATAGTAACACGAAGTCCAGAATTGTTTCTACCGTTGCTGGTAAATTGCAATATGGATTCGTTGGTAATACTATATTGTCACTTCGAAAAAGTTATCACCATTTTCAATGGTTTATTATACAACCAAAAAAAAAAAAGAAAAAAAAATAGAGGGAAACTTTCAACAGTCCAAACTGATTCTTAGGGCAGTAAATCTAAATCTCAAGCAGTTTTAAAAAATAGAAATCTTTATCAAATACAAAAATCTATTGACTAGTGTTGAAAAAGTAGATTTTATTTCCTTACTGTTGATACGAATGCTATATCCTAATACTCAGATACAACCCCATCAGCTGAGCCATATTCATCTCTACTAATACTTCTCACGAGTATATTATCAATTGGCCCAGAAATAATTATTTTGCATAGCCATTTTACCTCTGTATTTCGACTACTTTATAATAAACTCAAGGAATCTTTGGGGTGGGATTTCTTTTTGGAATAAACACTAATACAAATCTCTATCATTAATCTACTTCAGAATTTTTTGGCTCATATGTATTCCATTCCAAAACTAGACATTCCAAAATAGTCAAATAATTCAATCGACAAACAATAATATCGATTATTTGACATTACTGCTATCTTCTAATAAATAATCAGTGTCCAATAAATAGCACCAGTTTCCTGGCATAGTGAAGTAACTTCTAAATGCTCAAAGAGTCGTCTAAAAAAATATAATAAGCAGTTTCGGAATCTCCATTTGATTCAAATGTCATATTATCGTTGTACAAAAACAATCATCATATCATAGACTTGTCTCTTTTGATACGAGTTTCGATGGTGCTCATTTGGTTTGTTCGTCCAAATGGTTCCTCAAAAAAGAACACCATAAGCTAATAATCGATGTACCAATAGCGTTGGATCTTGGTCCTCGACGGCTCACAATCGCATCGTGTGAATTCCAACAGTCCAAATAAACCGGGATCTTTATCCAATCGATCTCATTGAGATTATCGATAATATATCTCTTGTCCGCGCCAATATCTAACTTGTTCTTATTCTTAAACAATGGATACTTGGATAAATCCTTGTTCATCAATTGCTTGAGGTAAGATTTGGCTTGCTTATCATTCTTTTCAATATCGATATCAATGCTTTTGCCGTTTCCCACCCTAGTGGAATTTTCATCATCGCCATCATCTCCATTATTATCTCCATCAATATCCTCATCAGATGCTTCTTGCACCCTTCTCTCTGCGTTTTCGGTATCTGCTCTACCGTGTAGTCTTTCCTCGGCATACATGAAGTTTTCCATTGCATTTTCAGTAAGATGAGAAGTATCACCTTTGAACGATTCATGTCTGGCCAAATGGATTCTTTCTTGTCGTCTTTCTTGGCCCACTTTGGCATCATCAAGATCTGCTGGTAACCCACTATAAACAGAGTCTTTGACCCGAGTCCAATGAGATTCAATTTCGGGATTCGAAATCACTCTAATCTTGAAAAGACTATATATTGACACCACCACACTGGTACTTAAAATGGTAGGTATCCATAATGGCAAGAAAAACATGGCAATACCAATGACCACAAGAACTTTGAGGAGCTTATTGCTTCTGATGTATGAAGTTTCTTCTTGTATGTTACCAGCAAATGTAGCTGCTGCTTGTTCTGATAAAAGATTTGATTTAGTTAAGTCAACAAATTTCGGTTTGACATTTTGATGGCCAATTTTTACTGGGGGTAGATCGCTCAAATACTTTACTTCCACCAATTTCCAATCATCAAACGGCGAATAGTCGGTGATGTAGGAAGTGAAAAAAGCGACGGAACGATCGTTCTTGATATTGGCCAATAAGATATGTTTTTGAAATTTGATCAATCCTTCATAGAAAATTTTATCTGGATCAGCCATCTCTCTCAATGCCTTATCGGTATCACTAATAAATAATTCTTGGCCGGCTTTGCCAAACAAATACATTCCAATATTATTGGCTGTCCGGTCAAACATATTTTTGTTGAAGAATTCGATACCAACATGGGGAGTAGCAAAAGTAGTGAAGAAAATAGGCTTGACGTAATCAAAGAAGTTCAACTCGTTTAATAACCCAATAATATATCTTGAAATCAATCCTCCTAATGAGTAGCCCACGAAACTGATTTTTTTGACATGTAAATTATTGTTTCTCAAGGTTTCAATCTCATAAAATATCTCTGTGATGACTTTCCGGGAGTTTAATCTTAAGCCATCATAGGTTTTCCAAAATCTAAAACTTGAAGGTTTCAAAGTCACTATCTTTTCTGATGATTTATCTTGTAAAAGCTCGATGACCGATTGCTCGATGGTGCGCATGTGGTTCGGACTTCCCCACAAACCGTGGACTAGCACAAAGAGATGGGCATCTTCTGTTTCATCCGCCAACTTGGCACTGCTGGTTTCACTCATAGTGACCCCACGTTAGTATAGCAAACGGAAATTGAATTCTGATACAGGATATCCGAGGTGTGTGGTCACGTGCATAGATAGTGGAGACAGAAAAAAAAATGTTCAAACAAGGTGAAACTTTACAATCGACAACCAACCCCACCCACGAGAATGGCATTATTTGGAGGTTCATCGGCCAACACTACAGTCAGTGCAGGAAGCACCAAATCACAACAGTTGAAGCAAGAAATCCAGGATCAAATCAGCCAAGAATTGGCCGTTGCCAACGCCTCGGAATTGGTCAACAAGATCACCGAAAACTGCTTTCAAAAGTGTGTGGCCCAGCCTTCGGCATCTTTGACGGGCACAGAGGACCACTGTGTCAACCAGTGCTTGGAGAAGTACATGAGGTCGTGGAACGTGATCTCCAAGGCTTATATCACCAGAATCCAACAATCCAAGAATTAAACCATCTGGGTTGGAAGAAGAGCCCGTGTGATGATGAAGGAGCGCCAGTTTTTGGAACAAACCCGAAACGGCGTACTTAGATATTGTGGCAAGGTGGTGAAAAGAGCCCAAGAGCCCAAGAGCCCACCAGCGTGCTTCTTGTGGGGATCATCACAATCCACACAGTAGACCAAAACCACACAGAAGTCATATAATCACCACATAGAATGGTGGCTAGAACGATCGTTTTGGGGTAGCTGCCAGCTGGTGCACCTGGGAGTTCTATGGGTGGCCCAGCTCAAACTGCTTATAGATTGCTACCATGTAAATAGACCTAATAGACCTCCTGGTGGTTAGTTCGACTATCACCAAAAAGCTGCAAAATCGTACAATTGGCAATTCGCTGACGTTGGCAATTCGCTGATATCTCTCACTTAGAGGCTCTTCTATCGTGGATGTTTGTTTCTAAGTGAATCCTGGCCACTTATCACGGCTCTGGTGGTGGTCTGGTGGTGGCCAATTGCCTGGTGGTAACAACACCAGTCTGGTTGTGGGTCACTTTCGCAGTAATGTAGCCAATGTAGCCAATGTAGACATCTCATTTCCATCCCCGCACTCTGCACAGCGCCCACATGCCCCCCCCCCCCCCCCTGCCTGGTTATATCTGGTGATATTTGGTGATATCTGGTGATATTTGGCGATATCTGGTGATAATTGGTGATATTTGTTGGTGGTGTTTTCTGTGTGACTAGGATGACATGTGACCGTCACATGGCGGCTAAGCATCCAAAAAACGGCCCGTGACTTCCTCACTTTCGCCATTGCCTTCCCATTCCCCACAATTCCACCGTCACAGCCACCAATCCCAAAACATCACCGCCGTCTCTCGTCCTTGTTGTATCTCTGACCAGAAAATCGCTGCAAAAAAGTCGGGTCGTGCGCACACCGCTCTCGCCAAACCAGTGGCAATATCAACCTCCAAATCTACACCCTACTAACCCATACCATCATGAACGCTACAGTAGCATCCGAATACTCAGCCGAGGTCCACTCGGTTCCGATTGAGCACAGATTCAATCCCTACTCCGATAACGGTGGTACTGTTTTGGGAATCGCCGGTGCCGATTTCGCCGTGTTGGCAGGTGATACCAGACAAGTGGTGGGATACTCCATCAATTCCAGATACGAACCAAAGGTGTTTGATGTGGGAGACGACATAGTGATGACCGCCAATGGTTTTGCTGCCGACGGTGCGGCACTTATAGATCGGTTCAGAAACCAATTGAAGTGGTACAAATTTGATCATGGAGGCAAGAAATTATCTATTAGAAGTGCTGCCAGATATATTCAACATTTGTTGTATGGTAAAAGATTTTTCCCTTATTATGTCAGTACGTTGATTGCTGGGTTGGATGACGAAGGGAAAGGGGCTGTATATTCATATGATCCTGTGGGCTCTTATGAAAGAGAACAATGTAGAGCCGGTGGGGCTGCTGCCAGTTTAATCATGCCTTTTTTGGATAACCAAGTGAATTTTAAAAATCAATACGAACCAGGTTCCGATGGTAAGAAAAAGAAGGAATTGAGATATTTAACTTTGGATGAAACCTTGGATTTGGTCAAAGATGCCTTTTCCTCCGCCACCGAAAGACATATCCAAGTGGGTGATGGCTTGGAAATTTTGATTGTCACCAAGGATGGAATCAGAACCGAATACTACCCATTGAAGAGAGATTGAATCTACCAACCATAAAATCAATCCGAGATTGATAAATACATTTATCCCCCTAAATTCTCCAATAAACATCCTACAGACTACTTTTGTATGAACAAACTTCTATTTTCAAAGGTTCAACTGGATAATTCCAGTGTCAGCTAAACTGGCAACTCAAACTTCTTCCCCTTCATCACCTTAGTATAATAAATATAAAAGAAATCTGAATAAATAACAGTCTGAATAATCCCCGCAAGAACTGAAATGTAGTCGAAGTGATTATCAACATAATATCTCCATATCCAATTTGGAATGTACAATGCCCGGTATAAACCTAAAGCAAATATATAATGCGTGGTGATATTTTCAGCTTCACCAGTTTTTTGTAAAATATGGAATTGTGGAATGATTGCAACGGCCTCTAACCATAACGAAAATGACCACAACACATCAGGGACCCTATATTTATAGGTGAATATTAGTGACAAGATAAATGAGCCACCAACCAAGTATCTGGAAGGAAATCCATCAACACTAGCCTGGATATCTTTCTTGTACTTGCTAGTCATCAAATAAACGGTATAAGTGGAGGAAGCAATGAAAAACACCTTAAGAACCGAGTTGTAAAGTGAAAAGTACTTGTAAAACAAATTCAAATATCTGGTAAGGTATACCAATACATATAAGGATTGGGTTTTCAAGGATATACCTTGGATCGAATTATTCTTTTCGATGGCATATAAAAGGATAAATATACTGGCCAAATGAGAAAGGTCTCCCGTAAAGCTAAAGATGTTCATAATAAATGTGATTCTAGTATGAAAGATTGTCAACAGTCAGTGAGATTAACACGTCGATCAACTATCACGTGCGCGTGCGCGTGACGCGTCATAGTTTAGGTCGGGTTCTGGCATTAAACAGAGATGGTGAAGGTGGCGGATAGAGGCCAGAGCAATTGGGGTTCGTTCCCACCAATTCGACCACTTTCCGTGCAAATCCATAACTTCCCTGGTACCCACCACCGCCAGCACCATAATTATGGATGAGCCAGGGTCGAGTCGAATCTACCTCCACTTTGACTCCCCCGTCCCTGTAGGGTCTTAACGCCACATTAACTTTGATGGGATCAAATTGATGGCTATTATTGTTGAAGGAAGGATCTAGCAATTCGGGACAATAATGGTATGCTCTTTTCAACATTCTTTGGGTTAATTGAGGATCTTCTTGTGTTTGCGAAACCCCTTTAATAAAGCAACCCCCTATAATAGACCCACCTTCCCCTCTTGGCATTATATAGAGCATTTCATTAGGGTACCCCTCGAACCCCGAAACACCCAATGAATGCTTAGAACAATTACTCACAAGCACAGTCTGTCCACGGACTGGGTAATTGTTGCTGGTGTCCTCTAAATCAGACAACTTGTAAGCAAGAAGCCCGGTGGTATTAACCACCAAGTCCGCTCCCAACAGCTTGACTTGGGCCAAGGACCCGAATGTTTTGGATCTTTTGACTTCATTACCTAATAAACGGTTCTGTTGCACCAAGTAGTTCAAGTAGGTAGGAACAGAGATCACCACCCCTTTAAAACGGTAGCCAAAAACAATCCCCGGTGGTAAATCCTCAGGGTCCAAGATGGCAAAACCCTTGACAAAATCCTTGAACCAAGGAATAAGATCGTTGGTATTACCGCCTAACTCATCCACTCCTTGTTGGGTGAAATAACTATGATCATAGCGAGCCACTACCCCGGCCGTGGGAACTGTTTCGGCCAAATACATCAAGTGGATGTATCCTTGCTTGTCGTAGTTCTGGAGAGTGATATCATCGTTGTTTGCAAAGGAGTGCCAATTGGCGCCCGCAAATGGCGAAGTGTAGTCCTTATCAATGTCGCCCGGGATATGACGTCCCATTACCACTATAGAAAGATGGGGGTATGCTCTTTTGAGCTCTAGCGCCGTAGTAAGCCCAGAAACGCCCGTGCCAACAACAATTACCTTTTGCATCTTGAGGGGGGTAATTGGTAGATGTATTTGGCTTCAACCACGATTTTGCGAGGTGAGCCCTGGACCCTTACTAACCCTTAAAAAGCGCAAGATTCTATCGATGGGGTTAGCTTTCAATTGATGTATTCTTCGGATACCTTGCCTTCGTCTGTCAATAGCTGCTGGGATAAGGAGCAGGTAATTGAACAAGCCAGTGCAAGATCGTCTTAGTATAGTCTCAATCTAGGATCGATCTTTTGGAACCCTGTCAATTGCTGCGAAATTGGAAGGCCCCAAGACAAAGTCACAATGGGTTGCACCTAACTTGCTGTTAAGAGCTTAGTATCCTAGTAGTTTACGGGATCGGGATTCGATGCTCACGTCGATGTATTTATCATGAGAAATGAGGGTGGGCCAAATAATTAGACTCATTAGACCCAACATTCCCTGAACTCTGAAGTTTGAACTCTTCAAAAACTGTTTTATATTTGAATAAGCTGTCAAACTTAATAATCGTAAATATAAAGAACGTCCAAAATTGTTTTCTACGGGATTGCCTTTGAATCTTAACTTTTTTTGGCATTTTTATTTTCAGTTCATTCTAGTCAAGTTTGTTGAACCAAATCATTTTTATATTATCTATTATTTCCATCAAAAGCAGTTTCAGCCTGATTGAATCCTTCAATAAGAGGCCCAGTCGTTTTTTTCTTTCACAACCACACCTAGAGTCGTTTGTTAGAAGACAAACAACTTGAAGTTTGGGGTAGATTCTAGTCACAAGTACCCTTTTACAATTCTATGTACTCTAACAACGACTCGTAGTCAGCATCACTTTCATCTTGCGTTCCTTTTGCCTGGTTGAAATTAAATCCTACCCGCTTTTGATACTTATGACCATCATACTCCCTATCCTGCTCGATTTTATCGTAAAACTCATTTAAACTATCGTACCAAGCTCCGAGCTCGTCATGATTGTCATTGGCTTCTAAATTGTCAAGAAAATTTCTGATATCAGCATCTGAAAGCTTATCATTAATCAAATGGTTCTGTGAGTGGGTCCGCAAGGCTTTAAACTTCTTGTCTTTGGAAATATATACTAACGACGGAAAATTGCTTATTTTAAACATAGAAAGAATGTCATTAGATGCATCGTCATTGACATCAATAAGTGCAAATTTGACCCCAGAATATTCATTATTGGAGGCCAACACTTGATAGAAATGACTGGGGAGCTGGTGCTCAACCCAGTCGCGCAAATATGACCCTGCAAATACAATCAAAGTTTGTTCACGGTCAAGAAGAGTATCTGAGTCCCTATTGTCAAGTTTGATAATTTTAGACTCAAAATTATTATAATTGGGTACTGCATCAGGAACATGGGTCAGAATAAAGTCTATAATACTGGGAAGATCTCTGTTTCGGTAATCGTAATTGAAGATTTCCTTTGTTTGATAATTCACCAATTTAAGGGTGGGATACAAATTGATAGAAAATAATTGGATCAATCTAGCGTTGGTCTTTCCATTCGATTTCAAAACTTGGAATGGCGCATGATGGCGTCGCTTGTTGGTGATATTATTATAAAGGATACTGACATATTCAAAAGTGGGGTTGAACGCCTGACAATATTGACAAGTGTCTGAATAAAAATAGATTAACGAATAGTCTGCTTGTTCTAAGGTGGGTTCAATTGACTTATCAGACAAATATGCAATGTGGCGATCAGCCGAAGCGGCGATGACTAAATGTGTTGATATCTGGACTAAAATGCACCACAACAATAGTATTATATGCATCTTAGCTTCGTTTGTGGGTCTAGATCAGTATGGAAGAGAAAATATTAGCTATGGACCAGATGGAAAAGATAATTTTCGGGGTCTAACCTGTAATTTTGTGTCTAACATGTAATTTCCTTGATGCATCATGCACATTCAATTTTTTCCGGGGCAACCTGCACCTTCCTAATTAGGCTCAAGACCAGCAGCACTCCTATTTTGCAGCTAAATCGGAAACCATCGCCAGCACAGTTTCACTTAGGCTAATAATCAATTCATGGGTTTTTCCGTGTGTGTGTGTGTGTGTGTGTGTGTGTGTGTGTGTGTGTGTGTGTGTGAGCTGGTGATTGCCTAAAAGATATGCACGCCAGCTGTGTGGCATCCTGTGCACCCTTTGTAGTCACAAAGTGGTAGCCCACCAGCTCTTTTTCCGAAATCACCAGAGTCTAACCCAAACTCTATAAATGGTTTGAATATCTGCTTGAAACAAAAAAACCTTGATCTATACTTTCAATTACTTTAGCTCATATCCATACTATGCAAGGAATTATATCTTTAATAGCTTTAGCAGGTACTGCTGTTGCAGCCTCCTCTGACTCTGGTTCCAGTTCTCGGGCTCCACTTGTGCCATCTTCCTTCAGATACTCCAACGTATCTACGTTTGATCCTTTGTCTACCACCTACAAGGTGTTGGATGTGTCTTCCACTCCACTTCCATCGTCTTCTGTTCCTTCGAGCTCTGCGGATGTTGCTAGTGCTGCTGCTGCTGCTGCTGCTGCTGCATCTTCCAGTGCTCCATTGAGTTCTGCTGTTGCATCCTCCAGTGCTCCATCTATTTCTAGTGCTCCATCTAGTGCTGTTTCAAGTGTTCCCTCTAGTGCTGCTTCACTCGTTGGTTCTGCTTCTGTACCTGCTGATAACACCAATGGTACAAGAGCAGCTGCCGTTCAATCCAGCTCCTCCAAGAAGCAAAGATCCACCATCTACGACTACGCTACTGCCACTGACATCGACAGCCAAGATGTTACCCGTACTGTTTGCAGTGCTGGCTCCTGTTATGTTACCACTGATATCCACAGCAAAACTACCTACACAACCACAGTTGATGGGATCTTGACCGTGGTAACTACTGATGCTGATGCTGTTTCCACCGATGCTGCTACTGCTACCACCACCGCCTCTACTGGGCCTAAAGCAGTTTCATCTCAAGCCGATGCTGTTGTTACTGGTTTTGTCACTGCAGATGCCACTGCCACTGACTACGCTACCACCGTCATCACCATCACCTCGTGCCATGATCATAAGTGTTCCAAGGAGGTCGTAACTACTGGTTTGACCACTGTCACTGATGAACATACTACCTATACTACTTACTGTCCATTGACGAATGAAAGTAAAGCCGCTGTTAGCTCTACTGCTGAGGTGCCTGAAACTACATCCTCGACCACTTCGCTTACTAGTGTTGCTCCTACTGAGACTGAAACCCACTTGCAAACTACTGTGCTAACCATCACTTCTTGTTCTGACAACAAGTGCACTGCTGTTCCTCATACTACTGGAGTCACCGTTATTACTAAGGACAGCACCATCTATACTACTTATTGCCCATTGTCTTCGGAGCCAACTGTTCCTTCAACTAGTGAGGCTCCAAGATCCACTCCTCCAGCTCCAGCTCCAGTTCCAGTTCCTACTACTACCTCTTCTGTTGCTAAGCCAGAAACTACCCCAGTTGTTCCAACTACTTCAGCTCCTCCAGCTCCTAAATTGTCTACTATTGACGTTATTACCAACAACATACAAACCCAAACCGCTGCCACCACCCTCATTCAACAGTCGTCTTCAGTGGCCGAATCGTCGGCTACTGTGGTACCATTCGTTAATGGCGCTGCTACTGTCAAATTCACCGGTGTTGTGGCCTTGGCTGCCTCTTTCTTGTTCATGATATAGACAAGTCGGGGGCTTTATATCGACTTTACCGGAGTCGATCTGTATACTAGTAATGATATATATACGTAACAATAACGATGAATAGAACTTCTTGGTTGTAGATCGCTACTGTTGCTTCTGTTGCCATGCTGCTTACTTCCCCACCACACCTCTTCACCCTACCTCCTACCCCCTATCCCTTATCCCCTATTGGATCCGATTTGATTCTCTAGACACACACTCACACCATTATCTGCGTGATACATTTGACCCACCATGTGAATAAGAAAAAAGGTACTTGTTTTTCCTGCTGGTTCCTTATCACTGTTTTTTCTCTATTGCGTTGTTGTGTTCTTGCTTTTGACCACCTTCAAGATGTTGATAACCGCCATTCTTTTTTAGTATATCTGAAGTTCACCACCAGCACTATCGCAAGGGGAAACTTGCGACCACAGCACCAAATACCCATTTGATGGCGAGGGTCCCCTAACTAATCCTTCTTCCACAACTTCATAGAGTTGAATGGTCCCATTCCTGGCCCTCTACATCTTACTTTTATTTAATGTTCTATAAATCCACAACCACAAAGGTTTCCGCCATTCAAAACCCATTTTGACCTGGATGACGAGGGTGCGCTGGTTGCACTCACTACCTCGACCAAATCTCGGGCCCCACGCCTACGTGGCCTCATACCACCGGCCAGATCCACTAAAACCCACCCGACTTTTAACCTCCCCATATTGCTAACTTCGTAGCATCTTCACAACGCTCGGTTTTGGCTTTCCATGATGTGGAAGTTGCCCCCCTTGTTAACAGTGGTTCCCAGTAAAATCCCAAAATTGGTTGCATGCGCGCCAAAAAAAAACCTCTCTTAACCTGCACTTGACCAACTCCCATCTTGAACCAACTGTATATTCACCCACTTCCATCCACTCCCCACAACTATGGACGCCTACCATGAGTTCATAGATCCGACCCGCATCAGCCATTGTGTCGGCGCCAACTTGATTTCTCCCTCGGTCAAGCATTTGGTCGTGGCCAAATCCACTCTTCTTCAAGTGTTTGAAGTCATAGTGTTGGCGTCTTCCACTCCCAACAAATCAAACCATCATCTTAAGCTTGTGGACCAGTATAAACTTCATGGCCTTATCACCGATTTGAAGACCATTCGGACCGTGGAAAACCCGGACTTGGATTATTTGGTCGTTGCTACTAAATTCGCAAAGTTTTCCATCATCAAATGGGACCATTTCAACAATACCATCTCCACTGTATCTCTTCACTATTATGAAAACTTGATTCAGAACTCCACTTACGAAAAACTATCTCGAACTTCCTTATTGTTGGAACCAACATATTATTCCTGTACTTGCTTACGCTTCAAAAACTTGTTGACCTTCTTACCATTTGAATCCTTGGATAATGACGACGATGACGATGATGTAGATGTCGACGCCCCTGAGACTACCATTGAACGCAAGATCTCGGACCAATTATTTGACTCCAGTTTTCTTATAGATGCCCAAGCCTTGGATTCATCAATTGGAAATATCATCGATTTACAATTTTTACACAACTTTAGAGAACCTACAATGGCTCTTTTGACCCTGAAATCTTACACTTGGGCGGGTACATTACCAAAGGTTAAGGATAATGTCCAATTTATCGTACTCACTATGGATTTGATATCTAAATCTGCCGTATCTGTATTGAGAGTGGAAAATTTACCTTACGATATTGATAGAATAATTCCCTTGAAAGCTCCCTTGAATGGTTGTTTATTGGTAGGGTGTAATGAATTAATACATATAGATAATGGGGGCATTGTTCGGAGAATTGCCGTCAATGAATTCACCTCTTCAATCACCACCTCCTCCAAGAGTTTCCTTGATCAGTCCAAATTGAATTTAAAATTAGAAAATTCCCAGTTTATTCAAATCCCACATGATCATAGATTACTAATGATTACTGAAAGAGGTCAATTTTTCTACATTAACTTTGAGGTAGATGGAAAGGCTATAAAAGGTCTTGTAATAGACACTATCGACAAAAATCTTTATGAAAATATAGAAGTGGCTTTTGTTAATGATATCGCCTTACTTGATAAAAATTTGTTGTTTGTTGGTAGTTCGAATGGAAATAGTCCGTTGGTTCAATGGAACTATCAAGACAAGGAAAAACCTCAAACTGAGGAAGCCAAAGAAGAAGAAATCGATGATGACGAAGACTTGTATAATGAGGATGAAGATGAATCCAACACTGAGAAAAAAATCGTAATCTCTAATTCTTCAATCGAGTATATTCAACAAGATGAACTCATCAATAATGGGCCGATTTCCAGTTTTACCTTGGGTTATTATAATACTGAAAAGTATAAATCCAAACTTAAAAACCCTAACTTTGAAGAAGTATCCATAATATCCAATGGTGGTACTTTTGAGCAGGGGAAGTTGAATATCATTGTACCAAGTATTCATCCCACTATATCATCGTCACTTAGTTTTTCTCAAATCAATAGAATGTGGACGATTAATCAAAAATATCTTATTACTTCTGATGATATCAATGCTAAATCAGAAATTTTTCAATTGGAAAAATCATTTGCAAGACTTAATTCTAAAAATTTCATTAATGATGAGCAAACCATTTCCATGCACGAAATGAATAATGGAAAGTACATTCTTCAAGTCACCACTTCTAAGATAAGATTATATAATAATTCTTTCAAGTTAAGGCTTTCTATTGATGAAATTAAGGATGATGAAATCGTCAATAGTATTTTGAAGGATGAATTTCTTATGTTATTCTTGGCTAGGGGTGAAGTCAAAATTTTTTCCATCAATACCTATAACGAAACCTACACCAGTCTTGACATTCCAAAGATTCTTAACGATACAATTATTACTTCTGGTTACATCACCAATTCCCACTTATTGAATGCAGTACTGAAGGATGTAAATGTATTATTAAATAGAGGGGTCAAAAGAAAGCACAGTGCTGTCAAATCAGATACCGATTCAATTTCAGAAACCAAGACTCCTGAACTTAAAGCAAAAACATTTATTTTGGTTACTGGTGACAATAGAATAGTTGCCTTCAACAGATTCCATAATCAAAGATGTTATCAACTCAACGACGTTTCCATATTTAGTGATCACCTAACATTGGGGTTCTTTGATGCTAACTCATCCGATCCTGATCCTTTCATCAAACAAGTAATTCTCAATGACTTAGGTGATCAGTACCATAAGGAGGAATACTTGACGATTTTGACTATTGGTGGTGAAATTTGGATGTATAAATTATATTTTGATGGTGAGAATTATCAATTTGTGAAGGAAAAGGATTTGGCAATTACAGGTGCTCCCCAAAATGCCTATCCTATTGGAACGGCAATTGAAAGAAGGATGGCTTATTTCCCTAATTTGAATGGATATACGTCAATTTTTGTCACAGGAGTTGTCCCATATTTAATCATGAAACCAGTCCACTCAATTCCTCGTATAATGAAGTTCACCAAAATATCAGTAGTTTCTGTGGCTCCGTATCATGATTCTAAGGTCCAAAACGGATTGATTTTCCTTGATAACGATAAAAACGCTAGAATTGGATCCTTACCATTGGACTTTAATTATGAGAATTCCTGGCCCATCAAACTGATCAAAATCGGAGAGCTGGTCAAATCCATAACTTATCATGAGTCATCCAATGCATATGTAATTTCTACGTTTAAAGAAATTCCTTATGATGCTTTAGACGAAGAAAATAATCCAATTGTCGGTATAGACAAAACTAAACCGGGAGCTTGTGCGTATAAGGGATCAATTAAATTGATTTCCCCAATTAATTGGACGGTTATTGACACCGTGGAATTAGAAGATAATGAAGTGGGTATGACCATTAAATCCATGGCTTTGGATGTTGGTTCTTCCGTTAAAAAATTCAAAAATAAAAAGGAGTTTATTGTCATTGGAACTGGTAAATATAGAATGGAAGATTTGAGTTCAAACGGATCGTTCATAATTCTTGAAATCATTGACATTATTCCAGAACCAGGTCGCCCAGAAACAAACCACAAGTTCAAAGTGGTCCATAAAGAAGATACGAGAGGTGCCGCCACTTCTATCTGTGAATTAAGTGGACGGTTTTTGGTTGCACAAGGTCAAAAAGTGATTGTTAGAGATCTTCAGGATGACGGTGTAGTTCCAGTTGCTTTCTTGGACACATCGGTTTATGTCACTGAATCCAAGAGTTTTGGTAATTTGCTTGTGTTGGGAGATTCATTGAAGAGTGTTTGGCTTGTTGGATTTGATGCAGAACCATTTAGAATGATTATGTTAGGCAAAGACCTTCAAAACTTGGATGTTAATTGTGCAGATTTTATTGTTAAAGGTGAAGATATATTTATATTAATTGCCGACAATAATAATAACCTTCATTTAGTCCAATATGATCCAGAAGATCCCGCCTCTCTCAATGGGCAAAGATTGATAGGTAAAGCAGCATTTGGGGTCAACTCTTCGGTGACATGTATGAAGACACTTCCTCAAGTAGAAGAGGCTTACGATTATGAGAAAGACCAGAAGAAGTTGCTGGTGAATGGTGATTTCCAAACGATTTCATCAACTATAGACGGGTCATTTATCAATGTGTTTCCTTTGAACGAGGCCAGCTATAGAAGATTATATATTTTGCAACAACAATTGACCGACAAGGAATTCCATTATTGTGGATTGAACCCACGGTTGAACCGGTTCGGTACGTTATCGGTGACGATGAACGATCTTAACACCAAACCCATTCTTGATTTTGATGTGATCAGAACGTTTGGCAGTTTGAACCTTGATAGAAAGAGTTATTTTGCAACCAAAGTCAGCTCAAAAATGGGCTATTACGAGGTTTGGAAGGATATAATGGAGTGTGAGATTGCATTGAGAAACCTCTGAGTACACAAGTATATCATTTTACATATGTATAATAGAAGATACTAATTAGTATGTGTAATCACGTGAGTTATCACGTGAGGGACCTTATGGTTCAAATTTGGTTAGTGGTTTCATTGGCAAGATACTTAGCATGGGCAAGAGATCAACCAAGTCTGTGTCATTCCAGCACCTCAAGGAGGCCGAGGCGCGTGCGGATGATTCGGCCCACGAGCCTAGGGCCCCTCCAAAGCATGTGATACCTAAAATCAAGCATCCATTCACCACGATCCCATACCATTACTTACTTGTTGTGTATGGGATGTTTTACGGAGGATTGACGTCTGACGTGTATGGAGTGCTAGCAAAAGGGGCATTGACGTTGGTTCCTATTCAAGTGGCCTACAATGTGGTGTTGCTTCAAAACATCAGCACCAAGCTGACCAATGTTCCGTTATTGATAGCAAGTGCACTTTTCATCACCCTAGTGTTAAGTGTTCCATTATTCGCGACGCTTTTAGTCTTTGGAGCACCCATGGCCACGCATTTACCCGAAACCTACCTTCTTGCCGTCCATCTTCTGATCATCATTTTCAACCCCATATTGATCATCACCAAAATCGACTACCAGACTTTCCTCAGCATATTCTCTGTAGATAAGGTTTATCGATTAATATTTTCCAACCAAGTATTAAGCTCGGGGTTGGTGGGGCTTCTCGGCACGTGGCTCGGAGTGGTTCCTATTCCCTTGGATTGGGACCGGCCCTGGCAAGCATGGCCCATCACCCTATTGGTAGGAGGCTATGTTGGGTCAGTAGTGGGTGGTTTGGTAAGCTTGGTAGTTAAGGCTACATAGATCAAATACATCAAATGTCAAATTTTCGTATTGATACTCACTAAAAGGGGGGCCACTTCAAGGGACTGAAGATTAAGAGGGCCCATACTCTAAATGTAGCGGTGTAGGCCAACAATAAAATTGGTAACATATCCACCAAAAACTCAAAGGGTCTAGCCCCCTTCCAAGATGACATATCTAATCTACTAGGATCTATGATCTCCCGGTGATTAGTTGCATGTTGGATTGCTGAAAACGGCAAACTCCAACCAATCAATACGCGGGGGCTCGGAGGGGGTGACGAACTCCGTAGATGCTCACCACCGAAGATCCCCACATATAAAAGCACTCATGACTCCCACCCCTTCTGGGGCAATTTATTAACCAGTTTTTATCAATTGACAATGTCTGAATTCCCCACCTCTATCCAACCAAAATACATTCCTTATTCCAAGGCCAACGAAAGCTTGACTGCTTGTGCCAACCCAATCCCCTTGGATCTTGCAAAGGAATTTGCTGGTCACAAGGTGGTGATCACCGCAGTCCCTGGAGCTTTCACTCCAACCTGTACTGAACAACACATTCCTGATTACTTGGCCCATTTGAAGGATTTCAAGGCCAAGGGTGTCTCAAGGGTGATTGTTTTATCGGCCAATGATCCATTTGTACTTGCTGCTTGGGGTAAGGCTTTGGGCTACAAGGACGAAGAAAACTACGTGGTTTTCGCCACCGATCCATTGGCACAGATCTCCAAGGAATTGGGTGACCAGTACGTTGCTGACTTGTCGTCCGCTGGTTTCGGCTTGAGAACCGCTAGATGGGCTGCCATCGTCGATGATGGCAAGATCACCTTCTTGCAAAACGAAGAAGGCTTGGGTTTCAGTGAAATCTCCAAAGCTGACAGTCTTTTGACAAGACTCTAATTTGACAATCTCTGTATTCAACCAATATAATTAGCTAATTAGATGTATTGCCGCAAGTTTATCTCCGACTGTAATCGGATCCTAACTCCAATTGCCCCATAGTGCGGCTCTTGGTGATGTTGTAATTGGTCCCACATGGGTGACTCCATTAAAAGGTCCCCCCCCCCCCCCGCACCCGTGGTTTTGATAAATGGCCCATCTCACCTTTTACTCTATAACCATTACTATAATCCCTAACCTCTATACTCGATTACGTAACCGGCCATTAATCGTTACTGGTTGGGCCCCAGCGAAAACTACCTTCAGATTAATGTGTTAAAGCATACAGACTCGTTTATCATCGTCTAGTCACATGTTCTCTTTTTGCCTTGTTCCCTCTTTTGTTCTTGTTTGTTCTTCTTAGTCTTGGTTGTGTCTGAAGTTTGTGACATCTGAAACGCGTAAACATCACCACCTTCACCACCTTTAATACCTTCACCACACGCCCATTGAGTATGGCAGGATTTCCTAGGCTTCCGTTGGTCCACGGAGAGACTGATGATGATGCATCCATTCATATCCACCGACAAATTGGTCCCTCCAGACCGTTGAAGAGACCCACCATTGAAGACGAAATTCTAGAGGCAGTAAACGACGAAACCTTAGGCGACTTAAATACCGATAACATCAACGACTACTTTGAACTATACAAACAACAAGGGTTGGAAGTCCCCGACCTGGAAGACGATTTGTCTGACCTCAGCTACAGGCCCGAATCTGATTCTGATACCTACAATGACACCGATGATGAGTATGATGATGAGCTCACCCACGAGTATAACCATGAGCAAAAGGATAATTATAGTGATAGGCTCTACAAAGATCACATCAGTGATAACGAAAATGAACCTGATCAACCACCGCACCGCCCTAAAGATCCTCTCCTGAAAAATACTCCATCAAAGGATGCAAATATACCAAAGGTGGCTCTTATAATAGGATTAGTTTCTTTCTGTGGGGTCTTAATTGGAATACCTTTGATTACGTTTGGGCTTGTTCTATTTGAAAAGCCTTCGGCTGTCCCAAAAGTGAGTTCCCTCCAACAATTAAATGAACTTGCGTCCACTTTGTCCACAAGACAGGATTTTCTAGAAAAAAATCAAAACAATTTAGCTAAAGATCTCAACCAACGCTTTGAATCGTTGACTCAAAGATTCCACCTGATAGAACAAAATTATCTCAATGAAAATCAACAATTCCATAAGTTAACCCAAGAATTCAATTCGCTTAAAGCTAGTGCTGATATTGATCAAGAAAAGGTGGACGTAATTAACTCCAAACTTGCCAAATTTAATGATTTGAATGATAATATCGAGTCCATAAAGTCCCATATTCTAGACGAATTAATATCTTTGTTGCCTCAACATGTGCCAGTTTACATCCAGAATAAGAAGATCCATTTTGTTCCTGAGTTCCACAAATATTTGTATACATTTATTGACAACTACAAGGGAAACAATACCGTTTCTTGGACCCAGTTCTATGAGACCAACAAGCAACAATTGGCCAATTTGGTTAATCACCAGCCAGGAACTAGTTTACAAAATCTCACCAAACAAAACTTTGAAAAGGTATTGAAGCACAGATTTAATGAAAACAACAAGTACATTTTATATCGGGTCAATGAGTTGATTGATAATTTGAATGTGATTGACCAAAATACCACCACCGCCAACCTCAATTTCAATCAAGCATCAACCAATATACTATTAAACAATTTGCTTGAAACTTTTTCCAAAGGTACAATCAAAGTAAATTATGCCGATTATAATCTAGGATCTCGAATTCTAGGTTTTTTGACTACGCTTGATATCGACCATACTTCATCAAGCAAGTCATTGGCGAGAAAAATATTCCTTGGGTGGTACGATTATTTATCAAGTAGCACAATCAAATCGCCCAAACATTGGAAATATAATGCCAATAATGCCTTACTCGATAATAGTCAAGCCTGGCGGTGTGAATCTAACCATTGCTCGATTGGCGTTCGAATGTTTAATTCGATTATTCTTACTGATTTAGTGGTTAAAAACATTGCTAATAATGAAGGAGAGACCATTTCGAGCCCTAAAGAATTATCTATCTATGTCAAACCTACGAATCAGGAAGAAGTTGCTAAATTGAAAAATCATTTGAAGCGGTACAATTACGAAACCGACACCAAAAACAATTACCTAAAGAAATTCATCAAGATAAAGGAGGTACGAATTAGTAACCCCAGCCCAATAACTCATATCCGGGTTCCGATAAGTATAGTAAATCTTCGGGTTCCTGTACGTGATATTTACATTGAGTTAAAATCGTCTCACAAAACGATTACTGGCATTAACAATGTGCGGGCTTATGGAATCACTGAATTAAACTCCTACAAATATGATGAGCAATTCAATTTACTAATAGAAAAGCTTCAAGGTCAAGATGATACAAATGAGGACCAAGCTCTGCACCAATCGTTCCAAATAGATAATGAGTGGGATGAATTAATATTGGATGAAGACGATATAGTATGATTCTGGGGTATCACTAAGTCAACCAAAATTCGCCGTATGTGGGAGTCCTTTTTAGGAAGCTACTGCATAACCACATAAAAATTGTGAAGGTACAATTGCTGTGTCAATGCCAAAAGCGTGTGTTTATTGACCAAACCAAAACTGGGTTAAAACCCATCAACTGTATTAGTAAAACTGTATAATAAGAAATATTAAGAAATATTTCAAAACCCCTATATAACACCGACAATTTACCCAATAGCTCTCGTGGTACATCCCAAGGCTCGTAGTACGTTGCCAGGGCTCAGATCCTTGATGGTCTGAAACCAGACACACCGTGACTCTGGTTCAGAGGTATATTTTTTCGGTTCTAGTCGGTGGCAACTCGCGAACACGAAAAGGTAAATCCCTCCTTATTTTACAATAGACCTAGGGATATTTTTTTCGAATATTTTACCCCAAACAGATTTGCAACAACATTGGCAAAAGCTGTAAATCTACCCAGGGTTTTACAAGGGAACGTTATTACATATAAAATGTATTACCTAGTAATTATATTACTAACCCGAAAGACAATGATGAACAAACGTACATACAAAGTAGAAATTAAAATAACCTTTTGAACAACTCAACCGTGCAAGTATAAGTTCTAAATGAGTAAAGTAGAAAACGTAGCTTCTGTGGATATCATTAACGCCAACACCGAACAACGGGTTGGTGCGTTTCTTCGATTAGGACGCTTAGATCAAAGCAAGAGCACCCAACAAACCGACAGCGAAAGCTGGAGCAACAGCGTTGGCACCGTTAGCGGTGGCAACAACTGGAGCAGCAGAAGTTGGGGCTGGAGCTGGAGCCTTAGAGGTTGGGGCTGGAGCTGGAGCTGGAGCTGGGGCCTTAGAGGTTGGGGCTGGAGCTGGAGCTGGAGCTGGGGCCTTAGAGGTTGGGGCTGGAGCTGGAGCTGGAGCTGGGGCCTTGGAGGTTGGAGCTGGTGCTGGTGCTGGTGCTGGGGTGGTGTGAACTTGTTCGGTACACTTGTTGTCAGCACAAGAAGTGATGGTAACAAGGGTGTGGTGGGTGTTGGTTTCGGTGGAGGTCAATGGACAGTAGGTGGTGTAGATGGTGTCGTTTTCAGTGACAGTAGTCAAACCAGTGGTTTGTGGGACTTCAGTACACTTGTTGTCAGAACAAGAGGTGATGGTGACAACGGTGGTTTGGATGTCAGTGACGGTAGAGGTACCGTTGCTGTACAAAGCAGCAGACATAGCAGAACCAGCAGAAGCGGACAATAAGACGGCGGAGGAAAACTTCATTTTAATAGTAGATAAGCGAGTGAAAGAACTTGTGAAAGATAATAAAAAAAAGTCTGAAGTTGAGTCCAGGAATGCCTCCTTTTATAGTTTTCTGGGACCAGGATGTTGAGCTAAAATTGCAACTTCCAGTGCTAAGAATAGTTTGTTTACAATTTTCGCAATATCATGTTGGTTGCGAGTATGCACCAGGGTTCAGCAATCTCAACGAGTCATGGTCTGCGAATGGTGGATATTTTGTGGGAAGGGCGTAAAAAATATGCCCGCCATGCAGGAGAGCTGGCCCCCTTCGGATCCTCTTGGCTGTCCCAGTAACCTCACCTATCATAAAAAAAAAATGATTGATTAATTGTAGTATTTACAGTTGAAAGGGACTTACAGATTAACCTGTAAAAACGCTATGGGATACATGGTGCTGGGGTGGGAGAAGTCCCCGAACGCAATTGGAGGTGTACGTCGTACAGATTACCCCACTGTTTTTGTATACCTATATTGGTGGTGCATCAAGCACTACTATGTACATTGCAGGTACAATCTACAATAGGAATATTTGAAATTATTACACATTACCGCGCGAACAGATGGTTCAGAAACGTTGGTGTTACACTAGAGATTCATAGAATTTTCGGGAACCCATACAGAGCGGCACTACCGCACCACCTGACAAAAACAAAATGTTGGTGTGGGAATTAGCGGCGCCGCTCGGATTCATTTTTTTTTTCTTTTTATTTTGACACCGCCAGCCCTCAAAGGCACCTCTATTTTGGTAACTCCTACAATAACCAAAGGGTACAATAACCAAAGGGGTCAATTTTAACCTGGAGATGGCCACTAAAAAAATTTTCCACCGCGGGGTCATGCAACTCGTGGCATCAGCTGCGATTGTTGTTGTTATGACGTGAGACAGGGTGGTTTGCATACAGTATGACTCATGTCTATCTACTCGAGGTCAAGGATGGTAGAGCTGTTATTTTGTTGCAAACAAGCCCAGCAACTGCCCACTAGAGGACGGGGGGTGGGGCTAAGTGGGCCGTGCCGACCTTCCCAATCGGGACTTCATGTGGTTGCTTTCGTCTTTTTTTTTTAATTAATGTCTCACATACCTTAATTCTTTTTCTTACAATCCCATATTCCGCTCTACCCAAATAAAGCTCATAACACCTGAAATCGGGTTATTTACTTTTTCATCTTGCTATTGTGAGTTATTTAATCTAGGTCCGATTATGCAACCTTGTAATCACTATTATGTAAACCTTCAAAACACTCCTAATTATTGTTTTAACTCCTTTTGAATCTATTCTTGCTCTAGTGTGGAAACCTAATATTGCCTCGTCCCATTAATTAGGACAATTTACCCTATAACCACTCGTTCTTTGGTACCGATCTACAATACCACAATCTTCCCACTTTGCGATAATACTGTTAACTCGGGGATCTAGAATGTGCAATCACGTTCTCCACTTCTATTGGTTGCCACATCATGAACAGGCCTTTGAAATGGCTCGTACTGCATACACCTCGGGCTGTTGTCCTGCATACCCCATCTTAATTAATACACTAGGTCTTTTTTTTTTTTAGTTTTTTGCCGCTGCCTTGTTGCTTCTACTGCTTCTACTGCTTCTAATGCTTCCATTTTACTTATTCTTTAATTGTTCTTTTTGTTGACTTTAAAAAAAAAAAAAAAGAATACTCTTTTAGTTCATTTGTTCTTTTGTTCTTTTTGTTCTTTTTGTTCTTTTTGCTCTTTTTGCTCTTTTTGCTCTTTTTGCTCTATATGGTTCCATTCTGCTCTGTCAACTGTTTACTTCCTACTTGGGTGGACTGATGTTGTTGTTTGTTTTTTGCCTGTATTTTAGACGAACCCCTTTTACATCCCCCACCAATTTTCGCGTCCACCGAATCGCGAATTTCCATTTTCGCTAACTACCTTGATCAAAATATTTCCTACAAAATATTGAGATCATTCCATCATAAGGCCATATACTTTTTTATTCTCGTGGTTCGTGTCTCCACTGCGATCGTTTACGGGTGCAAACAATGAACTTCCCAACGGTATTTGGCCCCAAGTAGTGAAAATCACCAAAAGCCTGTTTTCGCTTAAACCTTAGATGTTCTCTTAATACTAGGCTATTTTCTGATGGTGGCTTAATCGTGCTCTAGCCGTAGGGATTTGACTGACACCTTAACCATTGCCAAACTAGACAACTAAACTAAACAACTAAACAATTCAATTGTAGATGCTAACACCGCTATTTGCATCTGAGGAAACTACTGTTTTTTACCCAATTGGAAACCAGTAAAATTTTAATCAAACTAACATATTTTTGCAATTTTTTCAAAATTTTGGAGATTAATGAAATTATTGTGAAATTCATCTTTTGTAGAAATGAAATTGCATGCTTTACCCCACATTATGCACACATTATGGAACGCCTCTTCTATACTTGGCTCCATTGGTCAGATGTAACCTACTATTCAGTAGCTAGCCAGTACCTACCAAGTACGCATTTTACCCGTACCAGCATGAGGTTATCTTTTCAGTTGTAGTTTGCATTGGTTATGCAGCTTCATGCACGTATGACACTTTACCACCATTTACTACTACACTTACCTAATCAAAATACCCCACATAAAATAACATTAGCGTATCTACAATTGGTCAATCGCTCCATTGGTGTCCAACATAGAGAATATTCACTTTGTTTTCTTGTTTTCTTTGTATACCTCTACAAGGCACACCACGTGACACAACATTTCACCATATATTCACCAACCTCCTAACCCACATAAAAAAAAACTATTTCCAATAAAAAGGCTACTTCAAGTATACCTTATAGGTCGCGACTTCAAATGCACCCAATATGATATCCACTGCATTGTTGTTGACCTTCAACTCTTGGCCAAACTCTGGATCTGTTTCATCTTCCAAAGCATTGGTCCTGTAAACCTTGTCGATACTAAGAAGCTTGGAGAATTTCAAAGTACCTTTATTGATTCCACCTAAGGAGTCATAAACTCTCAACACCAAACTCTTTTGCTTTTCGGTCGTTTTGAATGCCTCGTATTGGTTGACATCACTATCGTTTTCACCTCTCTTGATATGAGAAAGAATCAACCCCGAATTGGACTCCTCCAATTTGACCGCATTCAAAAGACTAGACACCTTGTTACCTGATGCAGGTACAATCTTATCCAATCTGTAGTTGAAGTTATGAGCCAATTTAACCGTATCTGCCGACAATGGACCAGCATGGGGATACAAGGCATATTCAAATTCATGGTATCCCATGTCGGCACGATCGTCAGGAGCCTTAGCACTTCTCAATAACGACAATCTGATTAAATTACCGTGAATTGCACCTCCGTACTTAGAATTGTTCAAAATAGAAACACCATAGTTGTTTTCACTCAAATCCATAAACTTATGATGAGCAACTTCAAACTTGGCTACATCCCAACTAGTATTGAAATGAGTAGGTCTTTGAGTAATTCCAAATTGTGTTTCGTAACTAGCCTGTTGGGCACTGAAGATAGTGGTAGGGAATTGAACCTTCAAGAACTTATAGGTTTCGTGCCAATGGACGTGACTCTTGAACTTGACAAAATTATTAGGTACAACATTGTCGTCTTTAGTCAAACCTTGAATGGAAATAATGGTCTCAATCTTGGACTTCGAAGAAATTTTGTGTACAACCGATAACGAGGCTTCAAGCTTGTTGTTACTCAAGATAGTAGCTTCACCGTCCTCAAGGAATTCAAATTTGTTCAATGAATATAACTCGGTATCCCAAGCTGGGAAATTCAATGGTTCATCATCAAACAAAAGGAATTGATTACCTCCAACTTTTTTGGTATTTGCCTTTTTGGTTTGCTTAGTAGGATAATTGCAAATTATTTCACGATCATTGACGATATCGTATAATGAAGTAATAATACCATGCTTGGTAATGGTAGCCTTCAACAAAGTATTCGATAACACAAAGTCGCCATCTTTCTCTTCAACGGAGGCTGGGTAAACAATATTAGCATGTGAGTTAAACTTTGTAAGGTTATTTTCGGTAGTAACAGATACTAATAACTTGTCATCCTTATTACTTCCAAAAGTCTTTGTCAGCAAATAGTCGATTAATCCAGGATATTCATCACGAGGGAGCTCCAACACTTCACTTCTTGCCCATGGCATAGTATTCACTACCTCATATTTTCCAGTTTCCTCCTTTTTATCTTTCCTAAGATGCTCCAAAGCTTGATCAATCAACTTGTTGGTGGCTTTCAAATTTTTGGTCAACATAGGTAAGACCTCATCATAATATACCATACCAATACAACTACCAGGAATAACATCATGGAACTGACATAAACACAAGTCTTCCCATAAATCTTGGATTTCCTTAGCAGGATACTTGTACCCAGAATCAGTGGCTGAAATTAAACCTGCGAGCAATTCTAAGTCATGTAATTTAATTTCGCCGAATCTAACCAACTTTTTAGTTTGGGCTTGAGTAGTGTAGGTACCTCTGTGGAATTCCAAGTAGATTTCACCTACCCAAGTGGGTAAATCAGAACCTTGATTTGAGTTGTCCAAAATATGTTCATAAAAGTCATCAACGGTAGTATTCAATTGAACCGAAGGAATGGCACCTGTGGTATTGGCCAAACCTCTACATCTTCTCAATTTTTCAATCATTTCTTCCGAGGGTCCACCACCTCCATCACCATGTCCATACAATAATAAACCAGCTGGTACATCGTCAAGGTTCTTGTGTTGACGGGAGGATCTCACAACATCACCAAAATGAGCTGCTGCAGTATAGGTGTTTGCAGGAGGCATATGAACCAAAACTTGCGAGCCATCAAGAGAACGCCAATTGAAGGTGGTCAATGGGAAGTTATTGATATTGTTCCAAGACAATTTTTGAGTTAAAAATCTAGAAATACCAACCTGTTGACAAATCTGAGGAATTTGAGATGAATAACCAAAAGTATCAGGTAACCAAAAGATATTTGAATAAAAACCAAACTCATTATATTGGAATCTTTGTCCAAGTAAAAATTGTCTGATTAATGATTCTCCATTTGGAAGGTTGGTATCATTTTCAACCCAAGAACCTCCAACAGGAAGAAATTGATTGGTTGTAAACTTTTCCTTGACTTTTTTATAAATTTCAGGGTGATACTGTTTTAACCATTTGAATTGTTGCATTTGAGAAGCAACAAATACATATTCAGGATATTGTTCTGCTATTTTGATTTGAGTAGTCCATGATCTAACGATTTTTCTTTTAGTTTCTGCAAATGGCCATTCCCAAGCAGTATCAATGTGACAATTTCCTATAGCAAACACATCGACTCTTTTAGTCTTAGAATTAGAAAATTCGTCAAATACTTCGTCAGAATCGATTTTGTCACCCAAAAGAGATTGGGCCAATTTCCGGCCTTTTTTAATGGACTCCACATCATTAGGATCAAAAACATCCATGATTTTGTTACAAACTTCACGAGCCTGGTGCTTCTGCCAGTGATCATTTGGTAATTCCCTAGCAGCATCACCCAAGATCCAAAAGTCCCAAAATAACTTTCTAGCATCTATATTAGGTAAGACCAAATGAGCTCTATTCAACCTAAAGTAACGGTTTGGATCGGGAAACCCGCTATCACCATTACCGAACATCCCGTTACAAGCAACCTCAATATAGAAAGTTTGAGGACCAGTCTTTAAGTAATCAGCGGGGATCTTAAAAAGAGTTCTTTCGCCACCACCAGTGAAGGCTTGCAAAGGTAAGCCATGGGCATCATAAATCAAGGCTTCAGAGCTCGAGTCCCAATCGATTTCCACCCATTTTTCCTTGACCCAAGACTCGGGAATGTCAATGGAGAATTTGACCCAGAATGTTTTCCAAGAGGGTCCAAAATTGTACCCCAAACCAATATGATCCCATTCAATTTCATGGAAATTGATATCCTTGAAAAGAGGTCTTTGGGTCTTGCCATCTTTATCAGGAACTCTCCAGGATTTTAACCCACCAATCTCAATTCTTTCTTTGTCATAGAAAACAGGAAGATTCAAGTGGGGATACTGGCCACCGGTATCGGTGAATTGTCTTAACCGATTCTCAAACAAACTTTGAACCGGTTTGAAATTGGGCTGGAGATTGTATCTCTCATATTCCGATGTACCTGCCATTATGGTTGATGATATCAATTGGCAGATACTTCACTACTTATAGCAAAATACCGGGAGATATGGGGCATGGGGGGAAGACGGGGGTAAAGGGGCTGGGGGCTTGCCTGCAGGAAACAAGGGCCAATCTTAGTATCATTACTTTGAATCAACTCCACTTGCTAGGCTACGTTGTTGCCCGAGGAACGTGGGGACCTTGGCGGGGGTAATTCCACGGCTACAAGGAAGTTCACTAGTGTCGCCCCAATTCGCCCAATTGGCGGGTTCTCCCCTGTAGAAACATTATACTTGTTGGAACTGGGTGAGAGGGACCATTAGTGAAATTCCGGATGAAGCACGGGATTAGCTCAATTGGGCAGGTCAGGCATTATAAACTGTATGGCACACTAACGGGAAAATCATACTTGCGGGCACCAAGGTAGAGCTTCCCCAAGTAGTACAATTGGTGGGTGGAGTTGCGCAGATCGCGGGGCTCATTTGCCAATCACTGGTTCTAGAGATTGTCACAGTGTGGGTTGAGCCCCACGATAACGGACTTTGGTAGGGGAGGAAGGTCACGTGACCTTCCTTAGAGGGTGCTAGGGGCTCTGCGGTGGCAAGACGATTGCAACAGGGGCAGAGAATACCAGGGTAGGCTGGTGTCGTTTCAGTGGGTATACAGTATACCACGGCAGGGGTCAATGGCTCAGGGGGCGGTGCGTAGATGGACGGCTTCAATTTGGTTGACGTAAGAAAAGCGGCGCGATCTCATAATCAGTCATTCTTATTTCTTTGCCCCCTACCAGTCCTTAATAGTCAAAAGGTGAAAAAGGTAAGGGAACCAGTCTACGGAGGCAATTGGTTAAGCAGTTATAGTCAGTAGCAGAGAAGTAACAGCAGTAATTATCCTTGTACCAATTGCACCTAAACTACAGAAGGGTTTATAAAGTCATATAATGTAGCCATACATCAATATCTAACACCACCAGGGCTGATTTATTGTTGAATCTTGACCTCCTTATCTTCCTCGACAGATAAAACATGCTCATGATCCTTGATGGCGTTGGTGTGGATTTCGGGCAAGTTGGCAGAAAAGCCCTTGATCAAAGTGTATTCATTGGTGATCTTGCCACCCAACTCCAGGACCTTCTTTTGCAAACCAGAAACATCAGCATCAGAAGCAGTATCCTTGAAGGTGACAATGTAAGACTTGAGGGTGGTCATTTGAGCAGAAGGTTTGGTGGTGAAGGATCTAAAGGAAGTTAAGAACAAAACAAGCAGAATAACAATTAAACCAAAGTATAATATCAGCTTATTCAACATACAGTACCAGAGGAATAGGTGGGTCTTTTATAGTAAGTAGATTGTTTGATTTATAGATAAAAAGTGCGGTGGTTGATTTGCTTTTTGCCACCTGAGTGAACCGAGCCCATTCCACCCCAACAGGGCAATATTTCCCCATTGGGATACTAGCTACTCTTTATCATTGCGACTAAAGAGTAGAATGTCCAACTCAATATCCATCGATTGGGAGTTCTTCTAAATCGCAAAATGGGCTACTTCACGGCGTTGGACCGATGGATCAATAAGATCCGCCGCAAAGGGTTCTTTTTGTACACGGTGTTGATCGTGGGAACCACGGTGTACGTGATGTATGCCGTGTCCAACTTGCCCCTGATTCCACCTCCTCCCACCAGAAAGAAGCCACACAAAAAACACCTTGACAATTCCAGCACCCAATCCTCAACAGCACAGTTGGCCCCGGCACAGTCGTTCCATCCGGTGGATACCTGGACCAAACGTGAATTGTACAGCTATTTGGTCAACGAAGACATTTATCCCGATATCAACGAGGACTTGAAAATGGTTAGGCGACAGGCCATTCAGGTGTACGAGAAAAAACGCCAGGAAGCCGAGCAGTTGAAGGCAGAATCTGTCAAGGCCACCGGCAACGCTGGGGCTAGTTCTAGTGAGCTAGAACAATTGAGCTGGGCTGCGCGTGAGGCCGCACTAGTCACTGAGAGAGAAGCTGCTCTTGCTCAAGCAGCGTTCGCAGCCAGTTTAGGCACTCCTGTTGAAGAACAGCCACAGGACACCACCACAGTTCCTGAGATAGAGACCCCAAGTGTGTTGTAGCATGGATAGACTAGGCCAAACCCCCACCGGCTCGCCCCCACCCCCACCGGCCTCAACCACCACATCAGCAATCCTGCTGCCATTCTGGTGACTGGGTCCTGTGATCTCATAACTGTGGTGGGCCTACACAGTAACCTTCAGGGTGCGAGACAATTTTTTTACCCAGGTGGTTTTTAATTTGCTCTAAATCTTATATATATGTATATATACCTAGGCATCCCACTCAATTGTAGAATCTGTCGACTATAAAGAATGAGATAGCCATGCGAAATAGGGTCAACTGGCCCCGTTAAACTACCATCAGACCTAGCATGCTCCCGTGGAGCCCCATCGAGAGTCTATGAGCCTCACCACAAATTGGCTGTTCCCAGCCACGGGACCCAATGTTTCAGCAACCCATACAATCCTTGCCCAATCTTTGCCCAATCGAACAATTCTCGTGCCCGCCGTACGTACCACCTCTCGACTGTGCTGGCCAACTATTGACCAGCTATTGACCTTTGGCCCATAGTCACAATACTTAGACCAGTTCACGTGACCGAAGTCACCAGCGAATGGGACCCCTTCTACCACCCGTTACCCGGCCCGATCCCACACCCGCAAGCGGTAAGCGGGGCCTGTTCTGGCCCTCTACTGGCTACCAGTCGCCGTATTTCACGTGAGCCAGGGTGTTGGTTTAGTCACACAGCAACCCGCTTATAAATGGCGGTTTTTCTTTGCTAATTGATATTTTCCCATTACTATCTATACAACAAAATGGTCAAAGCAGGTATGTAACAACGAAACCGGGTGGAGGATTGGACTCAATTGGGGCTAATTAGGACCATTTGGAGCCAATTGGAGCCAATTGGAGCTAGCTGGAGTGGAATTGACCACCAGTGAAGATCCTCTCCAATTGGCCGCCTTTTTCAAAAAACAAAAAAAATGTAATCCCAGGTCCAATTTCAAATGGAATCAATCAACTAACGTCAAGTTGCTGTCTTAAGAGGAGATTCCAAGGTTTCAGGAGTCGTTAACTTTTCTCAAGAAAAAGAATCCGACCCTACCACCATTACTTGGGAAATTTCTGGAAATGATCCCAATGCTTTAAGAGGGTTCCACATTCACGCCTTTGGTGACAACACCAACGGATGTACTTCTGCTGGACCTCACTTCAACCCATTCTCCAAGGAACATGGTGCCCCAGAAGATGACAACAGACATGTTGGTGACATGGGTAACATCTCTACCGATTCTAATGGTGTTGCCAAGGGTACTAAGCAAGATCTTTTGATCAAGTTGCTTGGTGAAAACTCCATTCTTGGAAGAACCGTTGTTGTTCACGAAGGTACCGACGATTACGGTAAGGGTGGCCACGATGACTCCAAGGCTACCGGCCACGCTGGTGGTAGACCTGCTTGTGGTGTTATTGGTTTGACCCAATAAGCATATACTATGACGATATGAATATAATCTCGATTTTGACTAATTGTAGATCCCGAGTTGGACACTATTTAGTACACTAACTGATTCAACCCATAGTTTGCCAAATATATTTACGAATATTGGGTCTCATTTCACATACAATTCATAGTTTGTTGATTCTGATCAGATAAATCCCAATTCAAGCCCCATTCCATCATATTCAGACCAATTGGATCATATTTCAGTTGAATCCGAAGTTGTCTACAGAAATATGGATATTATCGTATGATTAGATCCAAATTTAAACAACTTTTGATCGATTTAAGAATAATTGAATGGTTTCTAATTATTATCTACATATTTTGGTCAATTGTAGATCCCAATATAAATACTGTATTATCAAATTAAGAAGAAATGGATCGTTATTAGTTCAACAAGTAGCCACTATCCCGGAAAATATAGATATTATCTCATGATTAATTGATTAATTAGACTCCTAATTGGATACCATTTGTGCTACTCAGAATAATTTTATCTTTTTTTGATGCCGTACTTTACTGCCCCGGAAATAATTATCCCATGAATAATTTTAAGCATTTTAATCATCGATGGATTGATTGCATCGTCTTTTCAATACAAAAAACAAGGTTCCGGGAAGGTTCCCGGAATGTTTATATTATCTTATGATTATTAGAACCCAATTTGCACCACTACTACGTATTCACAAAAAAAGTATCTACTAAGGACCTGGTTGATTTCAACTAGTTACTATGTGGAAAAATATTCAAAAATTTTGACCGTTGTAAATTGCAAATTCAACAAGTCTATACCATTCATAAGAAATGTCTCTACTTCCCAACTTTGTAGAGTTCAACCGATAATTCCTGTCAGCTTCTTCGATAAAATAAAGATTTTCTTGATTTTGATTAATTGCAGATCGCAATTAACTATTAATCATATTCAGGAATGTAGCTACTATAAGTTCAAGCTACCCCGTGCCCTCTATCTGCTCAATTACAATACGATTTGGACCAATAGTAGAACGTAGTTCAACTACTTTCCCATCATTCTCAGGTAAATTTTATGTCCTCAATCAAGAAGTATTGTTCTCCTATTTCCTCGGTAATAAAATAGACTTTGTGCATTAGTCGATCACCATAAACGATATCGCCAAAAAAGCGTTACACCCTGCAATTATACAATTATACAATGTCAGTGGTCACCATGGGAAGAAGCATATTAAAGCCAAAAACCTTCCCAGAGCACAACAGCCGAACTTGACAAAAAGGGCGATTGGGACTTTGAGTACGGAATGGCTAGTTTAATGTGAGTTTTGACAGTTAACGGATTATTTTAGGTAGGATGATGCAATTAGGCAACTTCCATATTCGATAATCCGATCTCTTCAATCCAATAGGACATGCCACTTCCATTTCGATCCCACGTTTAGCCCCATTCATCTCGAAGCAAATTGAATTCTGTTGTCCTTTCATAAATTGTAAATTGAACAGGACCCGTGGGCTAGGGTTATCTGTGCCGCACCAATTATGGCAAAATATTGCAGCCATATAAGAATGGTCAGAGGTGTCTAACCATCAGTATCGAGAAATGTTTAAAGTTCTTGCTCTTCTTGCTCTGGTGGTTAGTGCTATTGACACCACCTTAACCGAATGTACCACTTACACCACTACCAAAGAATTCAGTTACACCACTGAGTACTATGTGGTGAATGATGTTCCTGCCTCGCAAGCCGATAAGGTCCATGAATTTCCGTTTGAAAGCTGTCAAGCTTACTTCAACAGTCCTTTCGATTCCTGGTCTTGTCACAACAAGACGGCAATCCCCTCTGAATATGCCTGTTGTTTCGAAAACTACGGGGTGTTGATGCAAACGCAATTCTGGGATTTCGATGAGAATTTATTGACCATCGCAAAATCCAAGAATAGTGCAGCCATTGAAGCAGCCCAAGCCAATTTATCGGCCCCTACTGACGTCGGCAAGTCGTTCACTATCCATGGTCTTTGGAACGATTTATGTGATGGTACTTACAGACTGAACTGTAACCCACCCTTGGAAATTAGTGATGCAAAAGATAACATCACCCATGTGATTGCTGAAGAGTTCAACCAACCGGAACTTTTCGAATACATGATCAAGTACTGGGTCAACAACGACAAATCCAACGTTCCAAACGGTGGGTCTATTTCTTTATGGGAACACGAATACAACAAGCATGGAACTTGTATGAACACGTTGTTGCCAGAATGTTTCACTGGTCCTTACACCAGATACGAAAACACGGTTAATTTCTACAAGAAGGTGGTTGAATTGTTCAAGAACCTTCCAACCTACGAATTTCTTGCTCAAGAAAACATCTACCCAAGTCTTACCCAGCAATACAAGTTGTCTGATGTCAAGGGAGCTTTGGCCAAAAACCACGCTGGCAAACAGGTTTATGTTGGATGTGTGAATGGATCTATCGATGAGATCTGGTACTACCACAATCTTCATGGGAGTGTTTTGACCGGTGACTACAAGCCTATTGATACCCTCACCAATGATACCTGTCCTGACAACGTTTGGTACATTCCAAAGACAGAACCATAGAGGGCTGGAGATGTGTAGATTACGTCAAATTTATGCGAGGCACCTGTCAATTTTCGGGGGTGCATTCTATACTATTTAGATTGTTATTACATTTTGAAAAAGTTCTGTATGAACCCTGGGGCCAATCCAAGTGCCCCTACATCAAGTAGATCGCTATAGGATCGACTGGATCTTAGGCTCACAGTAGTGGCGGTCGCCAAAACGTGTCGATAGTGATAATAACAATCAGACGCATCTATAGATTTGCATGTCCCGATCGAGATACAAACAAGTCCGTATAAATGGCAGATCAGCCCAAAACAATGCAAGTGTTTCAGATAATGGACTTTTTAAACTAAGTCACCGGCCAAACGGTCACCACTAAACCCCACCACAGCGATGCCACTAGACCGTGCCCAAACCCCCAAGTGCTGGATCCCGAGTGGTCAATGCTCATACCAGAATGCTAAAATCCAAGTAAATGAGATGCATGCAGATAATTAAATATTTCAATTGCCGTGCTTAGCCTGTTACACACATTTCAGCCTAAGCCGAATAACTCCGCCGAAGCAGCCACCAGACTTTCACCTGTAAAGTGACAACCGTCACCCGTATATCGCCAGACTATCTCGGCCGGCCAGGCCACTCCGCGTCCTAGTCTCAGGCCATCCCAAGGCCATCCCCAGGACACCCCCAAGATACCTCAAGGGCACGCTCACGGCATGATCACGGCATAATCACGGCTTGTCCCGTTGGTTTGTTTGGGTTCGCCTATAACTGATCTAAGTAGCCAGTTCCCCACTGTTCATCGACGTAACCGACGCACCTTTTGCGCAGCCTACATTGTTCAATTACACTGGACAAGGCTGTGTTCATAATAGCATGAACAGTGCAAAATGATCTTGGCAATTGGAATGGCTCCAAGCACCCTCCGTCCACCGTTCCCTTGTCCAACATACCCATGGTGCAACGAGTTCGTATTGCGGCTTCCCCTTTTGTGGCTCCTTCTCCGGTGTCTTCTGCGGTTCCTTTTCCCGTTTCAATCGATTATTTTATGACAGTTTTTTGTGGTTTTTTGGGATTTTTTGCACCATTATTTTTAGCAGTGTTTTTGCATCTTTTTTTGAGGCCGCACAACCCTATTTGATCCATACTTAACATCGCACCGTGATACCCTCTCAAAACCTCAAAACCTCAAACCCTCAAAACCTCAAAATCTCAAAACCCCCAAACCTCAAAACTACAAGAACCCCAAACATCCAAATCTCCAAATCTCCAACCATCGAAGGTACCAAGTGTCATGTCACAAGGACCAGGCACGTTGTCGGTGCCATCCGATGGGCCCTCCAATAGTACCCCAGCCACGCGAAGGAAAAGAGGCCTTTCGCTTAGATCTCAGTTGTTTAACAAAACCATTCTTGGTTTGGTCCAAGACACTCAATCGACACCTCCGAAGCCAGAAGACCAAAAAGATACTCCCAGCGCGACCCCCCATGTGACCTGGGCCCCTTCTCCAGAGCCTGGGCCTTCGATCGAACTCCAGAACTTGGCCCAGTCATCATCATCATCATCATCACCACCAGCACCTCCACCACCACCCCAAATCCTTGTTGATCAACCAGTTGAAGGTGATGTGGATCATGTGGTCAAAAATTACCAGCCCTACATCGTTCTCAACTCGAACCTCAGTCGGTCTTCAACCCAACTCACCGTCACCTCAAGCACCAATGAAACCTCCTCCCTCTTTACAAAACGAGAACGAGCGGCCATGAGACGCTACAACACCAGTAACCACTTTCTTCGAAAAATCTTACAAGTTAAAAACCAGATATTGGGCAAAAAAGATCTCCCTGCCACCGAGTCTGGAAGATCCATTCCTTTGTCGACAAATCACAAGATTGTAAATGAATATTTCCAAGACGATTACTATGATCATACAAACAGAGCATTTATCGATGAGAGAACTAGTGCTCCCTATCGAAACAACGTCATCACCTCTTCCAAATACACCATCTGGACATTTTTCCCCAAACAACTCAAAGCACAGTTCTCCAAGGTCGCAAATTGTTATTTCATGATTATCGCCATTATGCAAATGATTCCCGGTTGGTCCACCACCGGTCATTACACCACCATCATCCCCTTGTTGGTGTTCATGTCAATATCGATCGCCAGAGAAGGCTTTGACGACTTCAAAAGACACGGCCACGATAAAGAGGAAAATAATAAAGCCACCAGAATCATCAAAGAGGACGAAGATTATAACGCTTACGACGTCCACTCCATGTCTTCGGTGCTTACTGAAACAATTCCACTCTCGGGACCCAATAATTTGGCTTCCGACGAATCCAAACGTCCTCATATACATTCTTCGGCCCGGTCTTCCCTCTCCGATTTGGATGAAAATAATACATTCACCAATAAAAATATGATGAAAAAATACAATTTGAAGGAGTACCCTTCCAAATGGAGTCAGGTCAAAGTGGGTGATATCGTGAAAATCAATGAAAACGATTGGATCCCTGCAGATTTGATTGTATTAACTACCAGTAACCAAGAAACCCAAGAAGCCTTCGTGGAAACCATGGCTTTGGATGGTGAGACTAACTTGAAACCAAAAACTCCGCATATTGAGATCTCAAAGAGAGTCTCCACCGTACCCGGTTTAAGATCTACAAAAGCATTGTTCACAGTGGAAGACCCAAACAGAGACCTTTATAATTTTGAAGGCTCCTTCACCCTTGATGGTGAAACATTTGCATTAGGGCCTGACAATGTCATTTACAGAGGCAGTATTCTTCGGAATACCAAATCAATGTTGGGATTAGTCATTTTTACCGGCGAGGAAACCAAAAGTAGAATGAACAATCTCAGGAGTCCAAGAACAAAGGCTCCAAAATTACAGAAAAACATCAATTATATTGTCGTCTTCATGGTCATGGTCGTGATCTTGCTATCGGCATTTTCCACCATGGCTCAAAGAATCAACTTCATCAATAACAGAGACAAGGCGTGGTATTTATTCCATGAAGATGCCGGGGTTGCCGCAACATTGATGGGATTCATCATCATGTATAACACCTTGATTCCTCTCTCACTTTATGTCACAATGGAAATCATTAAAGTCATGCAATTATGTTTCTTACAGTTCGATATTGACATGTATCATGTTGAAAGTAATACTCCTGCAGATGCAAAGACGGCCACAATTTTAGAGGAATTGGGCCAGGTCGGGTATATCTTCAGTGATAAAACAGGGACTTTAACCGATAACAAAATGATCTTCAGGAAATTCAGTGTTAACGGTGTCAGTTGGATTCATGATCTAGATATTGTATTACATGAAAGACAATATCCCAATAGTCAAAACATATCTCCTTTGACTCAGGCAAAAATGGCAGTTCCAAATTCCCCAATCAGTCCCACAAATAGTTCCGAAACAAGACAAAGTTTTGAAGATAACCCAAGAATAAGTATGTCGACTATTGTACGGGAAAGTCTTGAGCTTCGGCAGCTTAAGTCGCATTCTACTTGGAAGTCAACTGCTCATCCCTCCAAGGTGCAAGATTCCGCCAGTTCACTACAACTATTAAAGCATATACAATCCCATCCTAATACTCTTTTTGCCAAAAGGGCCAAATTCTTCCTCATGAGTCTTGCTTTATGTAACACTTGTCTTCCACGGAAAGGTGAAGGTAAAACTTCCTCCAATGATTCCGATGATTCCAAAGATTCTAGCAATTCTTCATTTTCTTTAACTGAAGAAAACGTTCAAGATGAAGACGCTGAGATCAAATACCAAGCCGCATCTCCCGATGAATTAGCCCTTGTTCAAGCAGCTCGTGATTTGGGATATGTGGTATATGATAGGCTACACAAAAAATTGACCATCAAAACATATCCTAACGGCTTTGAAGGAGAACCAAAACTTGAAGACTATGAGATTTTGGATGTGATTGAATTCTCTTCAGTAAGAAAGAGAATGTCTGTGGTGGTCAAATTTCCCGATAATAGAATCTTGGTATTGTGTAAAGGGGCCGATAATGTCATTTTGGAAAAGTTGAAAAACTGCGAATTGGCCAAGTCCAAAGCTAAGGAAATATCCATGAACTCTGCGGATAGGAAAACCATGGAAGCAGACGTGGTTTTACAATCTCGGTTATCCAAGGATTTACAGTCAAGGAAATCCATGAGCTCATTACGTAAAAGTATGGGCCGTGCTCCTAGTTTAGATCGCATTGGATCCATTGATAACGTGTTGCTGACGAGAGAAGACGATGAGCTTGCTTCCATTGCTTCCAAAGCCAGAAAATCCTTACATATACAACAAGCAAAGAGATACAGTTTGGATTCCACCACTTGTGATAACATCAACGATACTACCGAAAATAGCTCGCCAGCAGTTCTCATTCCCAACGATAAATTATTGGTAAATGATGAATTTGTTATTGAAAAGACTTTGGAACATATCGAGGAGTTTTCCACCGAAGGATTGAGAACTTTATTATATGCCTACAAATGGCTTGATAAAAATGAATACGAAGCTTGGTCTCAAAGATACTCCGACGCAAAAGTATCTCTCACTAATAGATCCGCCAAGGTGGAAGAAGTAGGAGGTCAAATTGAAGTTGGATTCGAATTGGTAGGGGCAACTGCCATTGAAGATAAATTACAAGATGGGGTTAGTGAAGCCATCGAAAAATTGAGAAGGGCAGGTATTAAAATGTGGATGCTTACTGGTGATAAACGTGAGACTGCTATCAATATCGGTTACTCATGTAGATTGATCAAAGATTATTCTACAGTGGTCGTACTTTCTAATGACGAAGGTACAGACGTATTGATGGATCGAATCACTTCGGCCAGTCAAGAGATTCAATCGGGCAAAGTTGCCCACTCTGTATTGGTAATTGATGGGTCTACATTATCGGACGTTGAGAATGATCCTACATTATTGAGTGTGTTTCTTGAATTATGCATTGAAGTAGATTCCACCGTTTGTTGTCGTGCATCTCCATCTCAAAAGGCTAGTATGGTAACCGCCGTTCGTAAATTGAACAAAAAGACCGTCACCTTGGCTATAGGAGATGGTGCGAACGATATTGCTATGATCCAAAGTGCTGACATTGGGGTCGGTATTACAGGAAAAGAGGGACTTCAAGCCGCACGGTCGGCAGACTATGCCATTGCTCAATTCAGATTCCTCTTGAAGTTACTTCTAGTAAATGGTCGGTACAATTACATCAGAACATCCAAATTCGTGTTGTGTACATTCTACAAGGAATTATTGTTCTATTTGACCCAATGTGTTTATCAACGGGAAAACTTATTTTCTGGTTCTTCCATGTACGAAAGTTGGTCATTATCAATGTTTAATACTTTATTTACATCGCTTCCTGTTCTTTGTGTGGGAATGTTTGATAGAGATTTAAAACCAGCTACATTGTTGGCTGTTCCTGAACTATACAATAAAGGTCGTTTATACCGTGCATTCAATTTGAAAATATTCATATCATGGATGGTATTGGCTGCTTTTCAAAGTATCGGTTTATCATTTATGGCCGCTGAAGTTTGGGGTAATACTGCATTACGTGATAATACTACTTTCCCACTTGGTAGCATGTTATATGCCACCTTAACGATCTTGATCAATGCCAAATGTGAATTTATCGAGTTGCAGAATCGTCAATGGCTAGCACTCGCAGCATTCATTATCTCCGTGGGTGGATATGCCGTTTGGAATGTCTTGATTATGTTCTTATACCGGGCCAAAGATGCTACCATTTTTTATGTATCATATGGTTTATTAGAATGGGGTCAGGACCAAAGTTGGTGGGCCACGCTTTTGTTGTTGGTAACAGTGGCGATTATGTTTGATATTCTTATCAAGGTTTTCAAATTTATGATCAAACCCAATGATGACGATATCTTTAGATTATATGAGAAGGATCTTGAGATGAGAAAACTCTTTGAATTACTGGCATATTCAGAGCTTAAGCAAGGATGGACATTCCCAAGGGATCCATCCACAACCAGGATGGGTATTTTGAAATTACTTGGCAAGATGAGTCACTCTCTTGGACTCACTAAAACCTCAGATATGATCAAGCATCTCGAAGCCACTTCAAAGGCATCTGGTTTAGAACAAAGCGCAGCAAATAGAAAGAGAGCTGGAACAAATCCAACCGAGTTCGAGCTTCCTCCAAGTGGAGAGGGAGAAGCAGTTACCAGCGGTGATTACACTAACTCTAACGATAGGTATGAAGTTCTACCTAGTGGAAAGAGAGTAAAGATTAAAAAGAGAAATAGTTCTTGGAAATTAGCAAAAATATTGAATAAGAAGAACAACTCTACTGATATGATGGATGAAGAAATCGATGCCATTATTGATGAAAGATTGACCAATTTGAGGAAAGAGGAAGAGGGGGTAAAATAACTAGATTAGCATGACCAATAAATTGCATTTAAAAATTTAAATTTCAACTATAGCATGGAATACGAGCAGATTTCTCCAAAAATCTTGTAACACTACTAACATACTGATTAACGATTCAGATCAGCACCATGACATAAGAGGGAAACCAATCGTGTTAAACCAGATGTGATCTGTAATTACGTATAAGTCAAAAATGCCATACAGTACTATATAAATATAAATACTCATACATACCTATTTATTATCCAAAACTCCATTGTCATTTAATGCGGTGTAGATTAATTCTATTGAGATCATTTTCCAAACTGATTACCTTGCTTTTTAGATTTTTTGCCTTTGAATTTTGGACTAGCCATTCCTCAAATGCTATGCGACAAGATCTTAATTTGTCCAGCAATGGTCTCTTGTGATTCTGATCCTGATAAGGATTCAATAACAATTCGAAAAGTGGAATCCATAATTCTAATTGCCAGTATCTCTTCAAGTTATTCTGAAGTCTTACTCTTCCGTTATTTCTTTTTATTCTAATGTAAGAACCGAATAATAGAGTATGTATGATACTGGCTAGTCCATAATAGTCAGCTTCAAAGCTCCATGGTGTTTTATCATTCATTTGAGGACAATCTTGTTGATCAGTTCTCCAATCACTAACGAATTGAGTATTTCCATCAAATAAAGTTAGATCAATGGCCCTACCGAAATCAATTAAGGTGATACTCTTCTTTGACCAGGTACTCGAATGTTTGTTACTATAAGATTCGTTCAAATGATCACATTCTTCGAATCTCATCATACAATTATCAGCCTTTAAATCACCATGAAGAACGCCGATATTATGTAAAGCTTCCACTGATTTCAATAATTCAATTGTTAGGAGAATAGAAATGGACTCATCGACAACTTGTCCATTATTTTTATAATGATTAATTACATCCAATATAGTTCCTTGAGAATAAAAATCCATGATTAAATAACTTTCGTCTTTGAAATAAAATAATGACTCGGCCTTAATTATAAGTGACGATATCGATTTTTCTTGACCTATCAAACGGCGGGACATTTGATTCAATATATAGAATTCCCATTTGGAGGAAGGGTTTTCTACCTTTAATGCCTTTAACTCACCCGTAGTTCCTGTTTCAATTAAATATACATAACCGTATCCACCTTTGCCCAACTCATGTCTCAAACAATAGATTTCATGGCCGCAAAAATCCACCATGGCACTTTGGGTGCCTTTAGAAATAGATTTAGTGTGTTTGTGAGTGATGTCTTGGAAAAGCTGCATCTTGGATATGGTCCTGTTGCTTTTATCGTGATAACCAGGATATACGGCTAATGGGATAGATAATGAGCTGAGCAATTGTTCTCGCATTTCAAGATCAACTGCCTTGACAATCTGAGGAGGCTCATCATTAGTTGGTTGTTCAACAAATGGTGAACTATGGTTACTTTCTTTATCAGTGGGAGGAGTTTCAATTGGATCTAATGGTGGTTTGAGATCGATGGTTTCTGTGACAAAACCATCGTAATTAGTTGTGGTTGCGTCTTCCTTATCTTCTTCATCGGAGTGAAGAGTTTGTGCTGCGTCATTAAACATATTTATTACCTGATGATTAGCCATTCGCGAAAACATGGTCATGGTTGGAGAATGGGGAGTATTTTTGGTGCTGTTAACGGTGTCGTCTCTCAAGGGAATGAGAAAGGTATTTTCTTCTACTGGTACCACCAACTTATCATCAGAGAGGGGAAGATCGGTTGAAGAAAGTGGGTGGAAATCCAGAGACAAGATAGGTTCATTTTGACGAGTGGTTGATCTTCTAGATAATGCTAAAATCTCTTCCATGCAATATTCTTCGTTGATGCTAGGGTACAATAAATCAATATTGAGTAATACTTTTTCAGTTCTCTTCCCTGGAACCTGGATGATTGTATGGACGGATCCATCGGGGGCAGTCTGAGTTGATTGACGAATTTTTGGTTCATCCTGGGGACTAAATTCACTAGGGTCTCGATACACCTGGAATTTGGTTGAGCCAGCGGAGGAGCTTGAAGATTCTATTTTTTGTCTAAGGATTTCTCCGGACCAAGGCTTTGCTTGGATGGTATTTTCTTTTATTCTGGATTTAATGGTGCCCAACTCATTGGAATCGGACGATCCATTGAAGATGGAATATAACACGCTCTGGTTATTCAGTGAGTCATCATGGAAGACCTCTACCTTGGATTTTTTCCGGGGAACATCCTCGTTTGTAGCAGATATGGAATCGCCTCTTTTGATGGCCAAAGCATTTCTTATGGCAGGCACCGATTCGGAGGAATGGGCCAGCAGAGCACGGAGCTGGAATCTTTGGAACGACCGTTCCAACCTGACCAAGGGGCGAGCCTTGTTTTCCAAGCCCAATTCATATATGTTTCTGGCGTCGGATTCCTTGCCATTGATTTCCAAGTAATTGGCGAACTCCTCATAGTACAATGCCAACTGATTGCCTATTTCTTTACGGGCCAAATAAACAAAGATGTCACGAGGTGAGTCCGAGTAGTTGGCGTACTCGAGCCACACCTTCAAGTACCTAGGATCGTTCTTGTAATGAGGAATGTCTCGAAAGTATGAAGTGCATCGTTCTAGCAAATTCAAAAGCCCGCTCTCGCCATTATTACCCTGAGGATAGTTTGTGTGCGTCCACAGAATAAAGTCCACGTACACTTGGAGCGGGTCGTCTAACTCGTCGATATTGGCAATGTCTTGTTCGAAAGAGTCTCGTTGTTTGCGGAGTTGATCTTTGAAGTGGCTGGAAGACCGCGACGATGAGGAGATGCTGGCGGCTAATTTGCCGGCCGCTCGGCCCCCCGGAAGAGGAACGATGTTTTCCTTGGCGGTCTCGAGTACCGCCGCGTCTGTCATGCTGGGAAGAAGACAATGGTGATGATGGAGCACAGTTGTTGAGTAGATACAAGATGGAGATGTAAAAAACATAAACATCGCCATGTCGCGATGTCGCAAACCACCAACGCGGTCCTCACCACCATACCATATGTTGTCGCGACATTACACCTACCAGTTACGTAGCATGTTAACCAGTATGTTGGAGTGGTTGGTGCTTTTGCTACTTGTCAGGGCGTCTAGTGCCCACCGGTACTACAACGAGTCGCTCGGCTTGAGGCCGCTTCCCAATAATAACTTGATGACGTCATTCCAGTTCCAGATCCAATCGCTGCCCCTCGAGCTTCAATATTTCCATCATGACAATGAAGCCACCCATCAGACGCATCAGACGCATCATTACACGTATTTCCCGCGGTCGTTGGGGCCCATATTGGAGTCCACCAATACCCGCGAGCTCCATTTGCGTTTCACCCAAGGATGGTGGGATTCGGCCTCGTGGGGCCTGTTGCCACATCATGGGGTTCAGAGTGGAGGAACCGGCGTGGAATTATGGGCGGTGATCGAGGCTCCCGATAGCGACAGCGCCAAGAAGAGCTGGTTCAAGCTCTCCAAGACGCTTTCTGGGTTTTTCTGTGCCTCGTTGAACTTTATCGACGATTCCATCACCACTTTTCCAAGACATGCCTCATCGCGGCCTCAGGGATTTGTATCTGATCCCAACCATAAATTGTACTTGATGAGAGCAGCTTTGCCAAGTGAGCCTATCTGTACCGAAAACCTTACTCCGTTCTTGAAATTGTTGCCCACCAGAGGCAAGGCTGGAATTTCGTCATTATTGGATGGCCATAAAGTGTTTGATTCCTTGTGGCATGGCATGTCGATTGACGTCACTACCCAGTGTGTTCCAGATCCAGATCCAGATCCAGATTCGGCCTCATCCCCGGCCTCCTGTCACTTAGAAATGTCCCAGCTGGTCAATGCTGTGGTTGATATTACCAGATCCATTAGAAAGAAGGAAGAAGGCGGTCTTCCCAAACCTACTCCCGGTGATAAACTCCGCTGTGATCTCTTGAAATCCTTCAGCATATGGCAGTGTTTCCCCCTCGGTGACCGCACAGACCTCACCTGGAGCTTGGAGACTATCTATGGTCGGAAATTGAATGGACCAGCATTTCAAAACGATCCAAAATCCACTAAAATCATGATCGATATCGATTCGAATCACTGGGATGTAAATTTCAAATTGGAAAGAGATTCCTCTCTTGTGTCATGGCCAGTTTCTGGTTTCAAGAAGGACCATATTGTCGAGTATATCAGGGAAAATGGCGTTCATGATATCGAGTTCAAAGCTAGTGATAGTACGTTTACTTGTCCTGTGGACCAACCACCAATCTATGCATCACGTTCATTCACTGGCTACTCTTTGGATAAAGGTGGTTTCAGAACCAGTCTCTCCAATCCTTCCGAATCAGAATCGGTGGATATCATCTACTTTGAAATCTTACCTTGGTATATGAGATTGTACTTCAACACCTTGAACCTCAATATTAAAAACTCATCGGGAACTTTTGCCGTGGAAGACGAAAGTCTTTATATCAATGATAGATACTTTAAGCCGGCCATAGATAGAAAAAGACCCTCGCATCTTGAATTGAACATATCATTACCTCCAAAGCTGACCCTTCTTTTGGATTACCAATTTGACAAGTCGTTATTGTTGTACCACGAGTACCCTCCAGATGCTAACCATGGGTTTGCCATCGACCCAGCAGTGATCACCGTTTTGGACAGGGCCAAGAATGCGGTATACGAGTTGCGGACCACCAGTCTTTTGTTGACTCTTCCTACGCCTGATTTTTCCATGCCTTACAATGTGATTATTTTGTCATGTACAGTGATGTCGTTGGCATTTGGATGTGTGTTTAATTTATTGACCAAAAAAGTCATTACTGAATCCGAGCTTGAACAGCTTTCTCAAAAGAGCAAATTGCTGAAGATAATCAATAAAATTAGGGCTAGAGTCCAGGCCATTAAGTCTTTGATCAAAAAATAATTGGGTAATGGTTCGAATAAAAATCTATAAAATAATATACAAGCCACCCAGCAGCTGGGTATAATCATCAGTTGAATGTGTAGACAAAAGAAACCCACACTGTGTAGAATTTGACCGGTTTGACCTTTTTCATGAGTAATGGATCAGAAACTGTTTAATTATGGGTCTAGTGTTTAGAGTACCCAGAGTCCAACAGACCATGGTTGGGATTTATAATTGGCCGATTTTTTTGATGGGTTTATTTTGCTCAGAAGGGGTCTTCGTAGGGGTCTTCCTCATCGTAGTCGTCGTCCTTTTCGAATTCATACACAATGGCCCCACCGGCAGACCCAAGAGCTTCTTGGGCCTCCATGAAGGGAAGCTCGACCTGTTCTCTGGCCAACTTCTGTTTGGAATTGGTGGTCAAATTGAAGGTGGTCAAATCCTTCAACAATGCTTCGTCCTCCACAGCTACGGGGTCGTCTGCCACCTTATAGACCTCGAAAGTATGAGTGTAGGCATCAAAGATAAACCGATAGATCAACGAACGGCCCGACTTTCGGCGGTTGGTCAACACCACTTTGAACTTGTGATCGTTTAGGCCGACCCTTACGGGAAGTTGCAACCGCAGAATGCTGGAATCCAAGGTCTCTTCATCGATCTTGCCATTGGTAAAAGGGTCCACCTCGAAAATCGTGCTGGCCACATAGCTCAACAACGAGACAGGGCCAGGGTAATTGACGACGCCCCCCTGAGACTGCGGGCTGTTGATGTGGTACGTGGCCACCACCGTGGTCGAAGGCCCCGCCAACCCACTGACAAACGCTGCCAACTGGTCACTGGCAATATAGTTCAACGAGTCGATTACCACCAACGTTTTGGTAGCACCCGGCTTGATATGCTTGGACGTGTCCACCACCACCTGGCGTGCTTCAACACCAGCGCATTCAATGAACGTGGTGGCGTATGAAGGACGGTTGGCGGTTTCGTATGATAGGTAGATGATGGGATGGGTCGATGATCTCTGAACAAACTCCTGAACAAGATAATAAGACGACTGCGCCACCGAATCAAGAATAAGCACGAACGGAGAATTCTCCTTTAATGACACGAGTCGTGTCACCAACACTGTGGAGTTCTGGCCCGACATTGACGAAACTGGGGGAAAGAGATGACTTCAAATGGCGTCTGGTTGCAAGTGTGCGCACGACTCATCTGGTTAAACCCACAAGATTGCAAACAGAAACATCAACCATCACGATGCCATCACAACGAAAGACGTTGGTGGGCGACTACACTATCCCGCGGGCGTTGGCGGACGAGATCCATGGTGAAAATACTCTGGATGCCGTACTGTCACTGGAAATCAAACAGAGTCTTTCCCACAACCAATACCAGCAACGGCGGTATGACCGAGTGGTGGACTTGAACTTGGACCACACAAAGAGTTACAAGGAGATCATGGCGGAGCGAGAGTTGGAGCGGGAGGAGCAGAGGGTCAAGAAGTTGATCCTGGCTCGAGAATTGGAACCCCTTCCCCAGGACCAAAACCACCAAAACCACCAAGATCAAAACCAAAACCAAAATCAAAACCCTTCTACAATTTTACCCAGACAAAGAAAGAGAAGATGGGATGTGACCCCCGAAGAATACGAAAAGAACGCGCACAACCCAGTTTCCAAGGTTGTCGTGCGAGATAATCTAGTGCAAAGGCTTCTTAGCCACAAAGTGCCCATAGTCAACGGTATACCTTTGACCGATGAGGTACTAGACAAGATCCTTCCTGTTGGGTACGTCAAGATCGAGATTCCCACCGGGTATCAACAGAACGACACCATGGCCCCCGATATCTCGGATGTAAGCCCCGACTATTATCTCCCTCCATCAGCAGCAGACCAGAACATGGACTCGCTATCTCTTCGTACACAGCTCCCCACAGAAGTTCCAGGTGTCTCGGGGATCCAGACTTTTAAACAGGAAGACATCAAATACTTTGGCAAGTTGATCCATATAGACGAATCCAAGATTGCAGGAGATGAAAAGAAGGAGATCGAAGTGATGAAACTCTTGCTCAAAATTAAAAATGGATCTCAGATCACCCGTAAACGGTCCTTGCGTCAATTGACCGATAGTTCCAAGCGGTTTGGCCCCAAGCTATTGTTCAATCAAATCTTGCCCTTGCTCTTGGAACCAAACCTCGAAGACCAAGAAAAACATGTATTGGTCAAGCTTGTCGGACGGATATTGTACCAATTGGATGATCAAATTAGACCATACACTCATAAAATACTCGTGGTGATCACTCCTCTATTAATTGATGAGGATTTCACCCTTAGGCTCGAAGCCCGTGAAATCGTTTCTGGGTTGACCAAGGCTGCCGGCTTGGCCAATATGATCTCTACATTAAGACCAGATCTCGACCACGCGGATGAATACGTTCGTAATATCACCTCCAGAGTGTTTGCTATTGTAGCCAACACTCTTGGTCTAGTCACTTTTTTGCCATTTTTAAAAGCAGTAATAAAGTCAAAGAAAAACTGGATGGCCAGACACACGGGAATAAAAATTATCCAGCAGCTTGGGATATTGTTGGGAGGTGGAAATGGTAATTCCATTTTACCTTATTTGACCCAAATGGTTGAAGTTCTAACTCCTGCCATTACCGATGAAGTTCTCCAGGTGAGAACCATCACAGCATTAACATTGGCCCAATTGGCAGAAAATGTCAATCCTTATGGTATAGAATCTTTTGAAAAAGTCCTCGAGCCTATATGGATAAGTTTGAGAAAACATAGAGGGAAGGGCTTGGCCAGTTTCTTAAAGTGCATCGGTGCTATTATTCCACTTATGTGTCACGATCCAAATTATGAAGAATACGCAAATTATTACAGTAAGGAGTTGGTCACCATCATCACTCGTGAATTTAATTCGCCCGATGATGACATGAGGAAGACAATTCTTAGGATCTTGATAAGTTTGCCACTTTCTCGCCAAATTATCGGCAATTATGAAACTCAAATTCTCAAACCGTTTTTGAAAAGTTTCTGGAATAGAAGAACCGCGTCAGATTCAAACCAACTAACCAGATTGGTGGTTGATTCAACGGTTGAATTGGCCAAGAAATTTGACTTTTTGGAAGTATTGGAACATGTGGTATTTTATACTAAGGATAATAACGAACAATTGCGTAAAATGGCAGCAGAAACAACCCACAAGATGATTGCTCCCAATTCTGATAATCTAATCGGTTTGGATTCACAATTGGAAATCAAGTTGGTGGATGGGGTGTTGTATGCATTCCAAGAGCAAACTATTCAGCATAATGTATACTTACATGCACTTGGATCGGTAGCCAAAGGTTTGAATGTGAGGTTGAAGCCACACATGGATTCTATCATCAGTACCGTCTTGTACCGTTTGAAAAATAAGGAACCTGAAATCAGGCAACAAGCAGCAGAGTTGATCACACTTATTGCACCTGTAATTAAACAAGTTTCGAATGGAAGTGATGACGTCTTGATAAAGTTGATTTTGATTCTCTATGAATCTTTGGGTGAGGTGTTTCCAGAGGTGTTAGGATCGATTATTGGAGCATTATATGCTTGTGTTGACACCGTTGATAAAGCCACATTATATGCAATGTCAAACCCATCAATTAATCAGATCCTCCCCACCTTAACACCTATTTTGAAGAATCGTCAAGAAAAAGTGCAAGAAGCATGTATTAAATTAGTTGGTTTGATTGCCAAAAAGAATTCAGAGACCATCAACGCTAAGGAGTGGATGCGGATATCGTTTGAGCTTTTGGAAATGCTCAAGTCCTCCAAGAAGAGAATTAGGGTCGCTGCCAATGAAACGTTTGGATATATCGCCAAAACAATTGGTCCACAGGATGTTATTGTGATGTTATTGAACAATTTACGAGTACAAGAGCGTCAATTGAGAGTTTGCACGGCTGTGGCCATTGGTATTGTTGCCGAGACCTGTGCTCCATTCACAGTATTACCCGCTATTATGAACGAGTATCGTATACCCGAAAAGAATGTTCAGAATGGTGTTTTAAAGGCACTCAGTTTCTTGTTTGAATACATCGAGGGAAGTATGGCTAAAGATTATTTATTCGCAATAACACCATTGATTGAGGATGCATTAACAGATAGGGATCAGGTCCATAGACAGACTGCAGCCACCGTCATTAAACACATAGCATTGAACTGTGTTGGGTTAACCAATGATGACTATTATGAAGTGTTTGTCCATTACTTGAATTTACTTCTTCCAAATGTTTATGAAACGTCTCCCCATGTAATTATCAGAATTTTAGAAAGTATCGATTCTTTGAGAATTGTTTTGGGGATGGGGACTTTTTCCAATTACATTTGGGCTGGATTATTTCATCCAGCAAGAAAAGTCAGATATCCGTATTGGAAGATGTATAATTCTGCCTATGCCCAGAATGCTGACGTGTTGGTACCTTATTATCCACGATTAGATAAATTACCAGACGAAGAGGTTGATTATCACATTGAGGAGTTAGACTTGTTCATTTGAGTTGATATTTCTAAGACCACAATGGAACATTCAAAATAGATGATAAGGAATCCAAAATAGTTTAAAAGAAAAAGATTATCTAGGAAAACATGGTGCAATACCATTCAATTTTTCAGCTTGTCACCATATTCAATAGTCCGATAAATAATAGTCAAGAACTGGTATATACTGAAATAGAAACTACATCATATCATAAAACATGTATACGTAATTAAGATGCAACGGAAGAATTTACGAATCCGTCCCACGTCATATGCATTTTTATTTATGGCTATATTAATACCTGCAAAAGGAAATCATTGTTCTTGTTGGAGTTCTGGCCCAGTTCACTTTGAGCCTCAGATCCGACAACAACTAGCAAATTTCCATCGCTATCATACAATTCACTTTTGGGCAAATCCATAGGAATCTCTGTTTCATAGTAATAGTCACGGATAACGTAGCGGGTGATTTTTCTTGCCTGGTACTCCATTAGTGCTATGGTTTCCGAGAAATCAATGTATCCATTGTCAACCGACAAATTAAACGAGTCTTCTTCAGGGATCCCAGGAAAACAGTCGATGTAAAGATCCGAGTCTTCGTCCAAAGCGTATGGGAGCTGCTGTATCCATTTCAGGACCTTCTCCTTTGCACTCATATTCGATTCTTCTCTGGGATTGAACGTATCTGGAAAAGAGGCTTGGGGTTCCACCATATAGTTGTTGGTATAGAAGATGCCATAGGGAGGGCCATTTTCAATGCAAGGAAGCTCGATTTTGTCTCGATACCGCTCCCACTGGGACTCCACGTAGTTACCGTACCAAGCCAGTTGTTCCTGAGGCCATACCGGGTATACTGGGTCGAATAATTGCAGTAAAGGTGTGTTTTCCATGTTGTACACAGATGGAATGGGTGCAAAAAAAAAGTTGCAATTAAACCCGCAAATCTAGTTGCAACTAAAAATCTGCGACATCCTCATTTTTAGTATAACCTCAACCAGAGGTATTTTCCCTATTGGTCTTTTGAGAAGAGAGAAGAGACACGAGGGCAACTGTGATTGGAGGTATGAAATTGAAAGTAGGAGATATATTGCCCGAACCCACAAAGTACATAGTAAACTAGGTGATGCCAGCCCAATAGAAGGTTAATGATAATGACAAAGATACATACGTAAAAATTCTGTAGACGACCAAGGCGTTCTGAGCTGGAACGGTCAAAATCAAGACCAAAACCAAATTCATCATCATCATCATCATCATCATCATCGTCATCGTCTTTTTCTTCTTCTCTTAGCATCATCAACACCTTGATCGCATCACCATTTTGCGACTTACGCGTTGACGCGACAATAGATCATCACTACTGATTTAAGCATCTCAGATAAACAGCACGAACCATTATATTCTTCCAACAGGTTGAATCACGTACTTGAGCATCACCAAGATCGTCAGCCGTAATACAGGTGCTTCATCATGGCAAAGAAAAGAAGACAAGATCCGGAACTGGATCATTCTGATTACGAAGATGGCGACTCACCCACACAAATACAGTTTACACAAGGAACCCAAGGAACCCAAGGAACCCAAGGAACCCAAGGAACACAAGGAACCCAAGGGACCCACGCGACTCAAGGAACACAAGGGACCCAGGCGCCCGAAGACGATTACTACGATCAAGAGTCGGAGCTCAAGGATGCCGTGGGCAAAGTGATCCGGCTAATTCTTGGTAGAGAGTCCAAAGATCAACTCATACGAAGAGAACACATCACCGGGGTTTTAGGTAGCCGGCGGATCCCCTACGATCACGTTTTGAAAGAGACCAAGAACCAATTGGAAGAAGTCTACGGAATGAAGTTGGTAGAAACGCCCATCCAGGGAGAGATGAGTAAACGCAAGAGCAAAACCAAACCCAAGGCACAGTACATTTTGCTAGACAACTTGACGGGCGCGTCCAAGCGGGTATTGGGAGAAATCTGGGGCAACATCAGTGAATATGAAGTGGACAATGGCAAGAAGTTCACCGATACTGGGTATTTTCTTCCCAAAAATAGCAAGACTGATACTCCCAACAGTAATGAACAATTGGTTAAAATGGGGCTTGTGGCCCAGGTGATTTTGTTGGTGATCTTGGCCGAAAACCACATCTCGGAAACCGAGATATTTGGGCAACTAGGAACATTCGGCATCAGCGATAAATTAGAGGCATACAACAGCAATCACAGGCTAAATTTACCAGAATTTCTTGGGGAAATGGTGAGAAAGGACTACATCAATAAGGAGGTCACGGAAAACTACACGACGTATTCGTTGGGCCGCCGGGCGTTGATGGAATTTAATGCCCCCAGCGTGTTTGAATTTATCAAAGCCATTTATGGCGATAAATTTGACTCCACAATTCAACAACAAGCTTTTGTCACTATTGAACGAGTATATGGAGCAGCAGTAGTGGACGAACTTGCCCGCAATAGGCAACTGGAACCTGAGGAATCTGGCCCCAGTATGCCGGACTCCCCCACTCCAGCTCACACTTGAACCTAAATTCACAGACATGGTACCTTAACCACGCAAGTTCACATGCTTTTTACTAACGCCCACACACTTTTTACCCTGCTTACTGCAACCGACCTGTCATCATTATGTGCCAATACAATACAACGTCTAGATTATCTATTATGTGGGAATATTTGATAATTGATACATGAAAAATTTAGAAAAATTTAAGAAAAAAAAAAAAAAATGCCTATCCAGTCGCGTAATCAGCCCATGATTCATTGCACCCAAAGTGACGATCTCTTTACTCCTCATAGATGGACCCCTTGTAGTATGTTCCCCCCCTCTCCCACTAACCATGGAAATACTTCCCGGTTTATTCCGTTGATTTACCACCACCTGCCGCTGCCCTCCTAGATCACTGGCTAATTCTTGACACATGTCCGAATCAATTCCGTACGCACCCCGCTAACAAGGGCATTATCACAGGATGGTGCACCGTTCCTGAAATTACTCCATAACGTCTCCTACTCAGTTTATATATTTTTGTGAACTTCCACATATCGGAGAACCCTTATCATTTGATATCACATCACCCGTTTTGAATCGACTTCCCTCCACCCTCCCCTCCCCCACAAACGTACAATGGCATTAACCACTTTAGATTATGCGGTATTGGTAGGTTTGGCAATTGCTATTGTGGCCTACTATGCCAAAACCACTTATTTCGATAAGGAAGTCAGCACTGGGTTTCTTCCTGCTGATGCTGGAGCATCTAGGGACTTGGTGGCAAAGGTCAAAGAGAATAAGAAGAATGCCATCATGTTTTTTGGGACTCAGACCGGGACCGCCGAAGATTATGCTTCCAAATTACTGAAAGAATTGAGCTCCAAATTTGGTCTCAAGACCATGAAGGTTGATTTGGCCGATTATGATTTCGATAATTTCGATGAACTTCCTTCTGACGTGTTATGTTTCTTTTTGTTGGCCACTTATGGTGAAGGTGAACCCACTGATAATGCCAACGACTTCATCAACTTTTTAGAAAATGAAGCTGACACTTTAAGTACCCTCAAATTCACCGTGTTTGGGTTGGGAAATTCCACCTATGAATTTTTCAATGCTATTGGTAGAAAAGTCAATGAAAAATTGGAACTTTTGGGTGCTGAAAGATTTGCCGACTATGGCGAAGGTGATGAAGGTGTTGGAACTACCGATGAAGATTTCTTGGCCTGGAAAGATGCCGTGGCTGATTCTTTGAAGAACAACTTGAATTTCGAAGAACATGAAATGAAGTATGAACCTTCTTTCGAAGTCATCGAATCCTCTTTGACTCCAGATGATTCATCGGTTTCTCATGGTGAACCAAATAAAAAACACATTTTGGGTAATACTGACTTATCCAAAGGTCCATTCGATAACACTCATCCTTACTGTGCTCAAATCGTGGAATCTAGAGAATTGTTCAATTCTAAAACTAGATCCTGTGTTCATGCCAGATTCGACCTTGGTCCTTCCAACTTGAAGTATAGCACTGGTGACCATTTGGCTGTTTGGCCCTCTAACGCCAATGAATATATCACCACTTTTGCCAAGGCGTTTGGCTTATCGGATAAGTTGGACGAAGTTTTCGAATTGAAGTCGTTGGATTCCACCGTCTCCATTCCTTTCCATACCCCAATCACCTACGGTGCTGTTATTAGACACCATTTGGAAATCACCGGCCCTGTGTCTAGACAACTTCTTTTAGCCATTGCTTCGTTCGCCCCCGATGAAGAAACCAAGAAAACTACTCTTGAAATCGGTAACAACAAGGAAGCTTTCGCTGAGAAGATCCATCACCATAAATTCAACGTCGCCGATGCTTTATTGTTCCTCTCTGATGGAAAGGCATGGTCCTCCGTTCCATTTGAATTTATTATTGAATTTGTTTCTCACTTACAACCTCGTTACTACTCGATTTCTTCTTCTTCGTCCACCGAAAAGACTTTTATCGATATCACTGCTATTGTTGAGTCTGAAAAATTGGGTAGCCGTACTATCACTGGTGTGGTTACCAACTTATTGAAGCATATTGAAATTGATCAAAACAAAACTAACGAAAAACCTGTGGTCAGTTACGATTTGGCCGGTCCAAGAGGCAAGTTCTCCAAGTACAAACTTCCAGTCCACGTGAGAAGATCTACATTCAAATTGCCTTCTAGCACCACCACCCCAATCATTATGATTGGTCCAGGTACTGGTGTTGCTCCTTTCAGAGGGTTTGTCAGAGAAAGAGTTACCCAAAAGAAAAATGATCAAAACATCGGTGAATCCATATTATTCTATGGATGTAGAAACGAAAATGAAGATTTTTTGTATAAGGAAGAATGGCCAGAATATGCCAAACAATTGGGCTCTAACTTTGAGATCCATACTGCATTCTCTAGACAAGATCCTAACAAGAAGGTTTATGTTCAACATAAATTGTTGGAGCAATCCAAGAGATTAAATGACTTGATTGCCGATGGTGCCTTTATTTATGTCTGTGGTGATGCCTCTAGAATGGCCAGAGATGTCCAAGGTACCTTAGCTAAAATATTGGCTTCTGAAAGAAGCATCAGTGACGAAAGAGCTGCTGAATTGATCAGAGCCATGAAAGTTCAAAACAGATATCAAGAAGATGTTTGGTAAGCAAAATAACCAAGCCAGTAGAGTTGCTAGTATCCTCATGGTACCAAATACTACATGATATTTAGTTTGCAAAAAAAGATATGACCAGGAACAAATAAAATATTGATACTGGTCAAAAGTTAATAGTCAAGATTTTTATTGGGGTCACCTCACTAATTTTATAAAAATTATAAACATTCTAGAGAACATGAATCTATTAGTAAGTCTTCCGGAACTATAAAAGTATATATAAGATCAAGCACCGACGGAATGACGATATGAATCAATGCAGAGATCAGACTTGGATGGAGGCGTTGTCCGTAAAACATCCTTAGTATCTGAATATGAAATGAATTAAATATCTTGATTAAATAAGTGAATTAAATAGTGTAATGAATGTGAAAAAAATGAACCAATTGAAAATGAACTTGAGTGTTGAAAGTTCATTTTCTATGAATCTAGGCATGTATATGGGTCAACTCCGACTTCGAATTCAAATTTCTAATTTCTGTCGGTAGGTAAGTTGTTATAATATGATGATGGGGTATAAAGTGATGGGTGTGTGAATGAATATAAGAAGGCCCGTTTAATGGTTGGAGGAGGGGGAGGGGGAGGGGGAGGGGTATTGAAATGGGATAGGGCCAACATGAAAGGGAGTCATATGATTTTGAATGATGATGAAAATGGATGTAGTAGTTAAAGTTGGTTATGTTTCTAAATGATCCACATTATCGACTTTCTTACAATATTTCCAATTCTTATTTGACGAATTATAAATTGCTTGAAGTTTCTGCTCGATATCCAACCAGTGTTTGTACTTCATTTTTGATTTTAAATCCAAATCATAAATATTACAAGTGACCAAAAATTTCCCATAGCCATCAATAGTGATTAAATTATTGACGTTATTATGAGAATTATGGATATTGTTATACTTGTCATATTTTTCGAATTTGATAAAAAGACCCACATCCCTTAAAGTCATTACCAATGACAAATTTTGCAGAACATCATGAATGGAGGTAAGATTTTTGATGAGATCATTTTTATTATTGATTCTTTGATATAGTTTGAGTTTTTGAAATACGTTATCAGGGTTGGAAAGGAAATTTTTGAACAAACTTCTTAATGGAATGCGATTAATATTTTCAATATTATCGATGGTTTCCTTGGGGATAGGACCAAAGATATCATTTATACCTTCATCGATTGAGCGTTCGTACAAGAGATCCAAGGGGCAAAAGTGTCGGTCTAGTCCTCTCAATTGATTTAATGAGCATGTACGACAATAGTTGGAAGATTGGTTATCGTACAACCATTTCGGTTTGATTTCAAAGATCACAGAATTGACTTGATTGGATCCATTGTTTAAATCATAGTAGAGGTGGCAATTACGCGATAGCGATTGTTTGGTGTAGTTCCCATCTAGTATGTTTGGAATCAATAAGCCATATCTTTCGGTCAACATCAATTGATTACCCTTATTATCCAATTGATTGATAAAATCAGTAGTCAAGACCACAAGCTGGATGTCGATAATTTGCTTGGGGAAAAGATGCTTGCACTTCAACTCGATGAAATCGTATAATTCACAGGTGGAAATGTATTGTTCATCTTCTTTTAAAAGTCGAAGTCTTAAGAGTTTATGCCTTAAATAGTCGTTATGGCCGGTGTATTTAAATAGAATGTTGGCGTTCCCCTTGGCAAAGTAGACCCATTCCGTCGGGGTGGTTATCTTGGAGATCTCCATGAGCTAAGTAGATGTGGTGTTTCGACAATTCTATATAGAGTTAAGGCTAATTTGGGATGGAAAAAGGTGTGTAGTTTTTAGTTTTAGTTTTAGTTGTTCAGGATCGATCTGTCATGTGACTCTTGAACTTTTTGGAAACTAGTGATTTGTGGTTGAGGCTGGTGAGGCGTGGGACGAGGTACTCGCCCTACAGGCGAGGCGACCTACGGCTAGTCGCGGAAATTTTTACTGTTGTACCTGCCCACACTTTAACAATAGGATTTGTTTGTAGTTACCGGGAATCTTGGTGGAGGACTGGCCCAACAGCGATAATTCCGGTCCGGGGGCACAATGTAACTGGATTGTCTATATTTAGTCATCGACTGGATTCTACACAGTCTATGTATTTACACCAGACACTTTTGGATTGGGTACCAATAAGGCTTGGTGGATTTTGGTGGTGGTGGTGGTGGGGGTCTAGTCATCTAGTCATCTTTTGGATGGCGGGGTAGGAATTGTGTTAAATATCCTTTCATTTCTTTCGGATGGTTTGGGTATAATTGGCACCCATTTCTGACCGTATCAAGATTCTGGCTGGTCCCTGTAGCGAAAAGTACACTGGTTTGGCAAAGAGCGATTTGAATACCGTATTGGTCCAGTTGGTTACTTGGGCCAATATGGTAGGGATAGGAGTGGAGTCGATGTGGGACTCAGTTCTGAGACTCCGAAGGTCGCGGTTGATCCAGGCCTTGGCCGATCTGTAGTAGGGAGAAACCGCAAGCAGTTGCGGCCATGCTTGCCTCACTTTGGCCCCTAATGCACCCACTCGTTTAATGATAGCACGAGTCATTCCCGGTCCTTTCAAAATGTAGTACCCCGGGATGGTCGATGTGGCCACCAACGACTCGGGATTGAGCACCATCTGCTCGCCGGCTTTCAATGCCACCTCTAGCAATTGGCTCCCCGAGTTGACCACCACCACTCCTTTCCCACTGGTCTGGAAACTGGTTTCTTGGCCCCCGATATCCACGGGATTCAACTGCAAATCGAATCCGGACCACGCCACCAAGTGATCATCTTTGATCACGAGCCATTTCTCTTTGGTGTCTTTAATGTCTATAATAGAATAGTTCTCCCCGTTTCCATTGATCACTAATGATAACGAAGTGTTGGAAACAATCTGTTCATAATCGGTGGTAGGCGTCAACCATTGCGTACTACTGCTGAGACGCCGCAAGTCGCCATGGATTCCCACCATGGCGCCTGACCGGATGTTTAGTGATGAAGATGACGGTAAACTGATATTAAGAAGCTTACTGGGCTGTCCAATGGGCTCGAATTCCGGAAGCGCTGCAAACGGCCCACTTCCTGTGAATTGTGGTTTGGTGATCGGAACATCCGCCGGCGTTGCCCTGAGCCGTGAAAGAATGTTGAGACGACGTATGGCGGTGGTACTCATTGGCCTTGAATATGATGTAGAAATCACTTTGAGTTGATATGGTGCGAACCATTAATGTGCGAGCGGTCACCATCACATCACCACCTTGGAAATTAACCAATGGTGATTCCAACCCATGAAAAAAAAAACCGCCAATGGCTCGAAAAATTCCATTCCTGATCGTTCTAGAATTTAAGCCAGAATCTTGATTAAATATTGCCTGGTCATACTTAAAAGGATTTATCTATTGCATCAATAATTATTCTAGTAGGGCAATCAATATACACCCTAAACCTTAAACGATAGAAGAATAGATAGAGATAGAGTAAGAATAATGCTATATTAAGAAAATATACTCTAGCGTTTATTTTAAGAACCGATAAATATAAATATGAACAATGATATTTTATACAAGCCTTCTACTTGATAAATATAATACTAAAGATAGTAATAGTATATCCTGGCCCAACTGATAATTAGGACAAATAAAGAATATTGATTATTTATTACCCAAACTCACATTTCTTAAGTTAAAACCCGGTATAAATTATGATTAATAATGAAATAAACAATAATAATGAAATAAACCATTAAAGATAGCTCAACCATGATAAAAATATTCAAAAAAACCATTTCTGTTCAAACATAAAACAAATAGAAATTAAGAACACCACTAATATCACCGAAAACTTTAACGCATGAATCAATATTCAGAATGTCTAAGAAATATGAGTACGATAATCACCCTCCTGATATTATTGTAACATCTACCATACTAAAACCAGAAAGAAATAGCAGATATCAAGAATGATAATGATAATAACACTATCCAAACTACATAAAGCGATTGAAGAGCCACAAGAATGAAGTTCTACTCATAAAGATTTAATGATAATTTCTAAAACCACACATAAATAGAAAATTAAGAATACAACTACTAATGTTGGGGGCTCCTTACATGTTCCTACTTTTTACTACCAATTACATTTCCTTTATAAGATAAGTGATAATTTTATTAACTAGACTTTTTTTCCTACTAGACAATAACCATTACACTCGTCTTAAATATGTTTCTTCAACCACTCATCGGTGCTAATGATATCCTTCAAATACTCATCATTAACTAATCCGTTGTCATGTTCATTAATGACACCAGCCAAAATCACAAACTGGTTCCAGAACTGGACTCCACTATCAATGTCTCTCAACAATTGGTCAGTGGTTATGGAATTTACTCCATTGACATTGATGTTGAACGATGAGTTGCTAATTTGGTACACTTGGTTGAGCAAATGGTCCTTGGTTGCCTTCACGAGCTCCTCCTTTGACTTTCCTAATTGAGATTGTCTCCAAGCAAATTCAAAATAAATCTCAGCAACAACACCCAACAAGGTACTGTTCACATCCTTGAAGAATGGCAACTGATCAATCAACTGGTACCAATCACCTTTGGTATCAAATTCTTCCTTCACGTTGTTTTTGACTTGATGAGAAATAAAATCAACCAACGTACATTGGATAGTATTAATCAAACTGCTGGAAATAAATTTAACATGGGATCTAAAATTCAATAAGTTTCTTGAGATTGGGCCCTGGTAATTAATTGGTGAAATATTCAACTTATGAAGAGAAAATACTCTTGAGATCAAAGTGATATGCTTGTTCTCTTTACTAGTCAATTCAATTGGCCCACTTTCAGGATTAGAAACATCCTTGAAGAATTTTGGTACATTGGAAAATTCCCGATTACTCTCATTCAATTTCAACGTCTTAGATTGAATGAACAATAACAATAAGAAAAGTTGCTCCAATTCCGTTTCCGAAATCTTGGACCCATCAATCTTTTCAACAAACTTCTTGAAAATTAATCCGACAGAATTTAATTTTAACGTCTTGTTATCGAGAATCCCATATAAATACAAAGATCTCAAGAATGCAGTAGATACTAAATCCGGAACCGCACTGACATCCTTATCGCTGGTATACTTGGAACGATCGCCTTCCTCGGACAACCCTTTAAAGAAACTGACCAATCCAAACGGATTGGAATTATTGGTGGAGTTTAAATGTTCAATTCTCTTAAAAATTGGCGGAGTCAATCTGTTGTTCACTTCAACAAGCTCATCCTTAAACCAATACTTTACTCTTATTTTTTTCACCTGATAGTATCTAGCTAACAACTGGGTGAGAAGGTTAGCTTGGTCGTCCAAAAGTTCAACAAACGATTTTGAGGTGATTAGCCTTTTGTAACTATCACTCAAACCACTTTCCAAAGCAGGTCTGATATCTAATTGTCCCTTTGTAATTGCTTCTACTAATCCAAGAGGAAGCAAGCCAATTGATTGGTAGAAATAAAATTCTGGTGGTAATCTTTGAGAAATAATGTCATGAACATCATTTGGAACCTTGGTGGACTCGTCGGACTTTTGTTGAGGGGCTTCAGCAGGAGAATTTTCTCCGGTGGCGGTATTCCCTTCATTATTTAATTCTTCAGGGATAGTGCTAAAATCAAAGCCTAATTTGGCCAATTCAACACTGTATAACTCCACATTACCTTCGACATTCAAGACAGGTAAGAATTTGATTGCTGAATGGCCCTTGAAGTACAATTCCAAAAGTTTGGGGTCGTTAAGGTTAGCAATATACCCAAGTAAATCACTATTATTACCACTAAAGGAGTTGTAGCCATAGATAATATCCAACCCTAATTTGAAGTAACTCAATTGAGGGTATGGTTGTACTGGGTTTGGTTTTGGCAATGGAGGGAAGTTGGGGAAAGTGATTGGTTGGATGATACAACCAACCATGATACTCAAATCTAAAAATTGTCTTTCAGTCAAGTTCAATTCGGTCAAAACCTTCTGTTTATCAATAAATCTAAAATCCTTTGATTGGAATTCCATTCCCAAAATGAATTTATCGATTTTGGTCAACAATAAATCGGTTGATCCATAGATAGAGTCTATAACATTTTTTTGATATAAGTAAGATAATTGGAAAGATGCATCGTAAGGAGATACCATATAATCAATACCGATTTCAATAAAGTATTTGATTAAATCGTTGATCATGGGTCTCAATGGTAACGGATCGGTAAACAATCTAAAGGATTCAATACTGGAATATGAATGGTTTTGCTTATTACCTAATTTGGACCAAGTGGTTTCAAGGTGTTGTTCTTGAGGAGATAACTCATTGGTTTGGTAATTGTGAGACTGTAATTGGATTCCAAGTCCTGAAATCACAAATAACGGCCGGATATTGAATTCTTTGAACACTTGAAGGTCCGATTGAATATAGTCTTTTAAAGAACTGGGTATACCTCCAATACCCACCAAAAACTGCTCCTTTTTGAAGGTATAAATTCTGCTGAGATAATGGTCCACATCAATACCAACAGTGGCGTTTTGTAAGATCTCGATTGAGCTGGTATTAGCCAACTTCCTTTCGAAAAGGTAAGATTCGAGCGATTTGATAGGCATATTGGAATAGCGTCAATTTCCAGCGCTGAAAACGGATTTTTTTGGAAGCTTCGGGTGATCGGAATAAATTGATGGGCACGTGTGGCGGATTTCAACTTGTTTTAGGGGTTAGCCTTAACTCTGGTCCTGGTGATACTGGTAATAACAGTGGTGTTTGTTGTGGTGTAAAAGTACCAGTGTCCTGGTACGCACACGTCGAGCCCAATTTTCCCAATTAGGTACCGACCCGTCAATAGTGCGACAACGGCCAGATGTTAACAAGATATAACCTGCGGTGCATTGACTGAGAAGGGTTGGTAATCGCTTATGTAATTATAGAGACAATTCTAAACTGGTTTTTATAGCTACTATTTGTGCTAACATATAATTGAGTTTCTGGTATGTTCGTTTGATTCTCTAAATACATGGTACTATTACTACTATTATTACTATTGATACTATTGATATTGTTAATCCTATTCTTCACCAAACAACTTGTCTAGAGCCCCGTTTTCGGTGAAAGGATCGTTCATCACGTCCACGGTCAAATTCTTTTTCTTTCTGGCAGCAGCAGCCACCTCCAATTGTTTGCGACGGTTGTTCATCTCACTATAATCATCAGTAGCACCATTCTCCTTGGATATTTTCACCAATTCTAACAAAGCTGATCTTTGATGCTTCAATGATTTTGAACTCACCAACAACGTCTCGAAATTGCTGACATGCTGGGTGGTGATGTTTGGAAGATATTGTATTAATATTCTGGCGGGATAGTCGTTTTTCGATCTTAATGCACAATATAACGTGGTAAGAGCAACTGCGGCCTCCCCGTGTGTTTCCACAAAATAATCATCCATTAAAACTTGCAAAAGCGCCTTGATCAAATTATCACACAAGTATTTATCCACCTCGTCATCCTTAAGAAGAATATCTTGTAAAACATTTCTCACCACCAAAATGGTATTGAAGGAACATTTGGTATCTTTGAAGGTTATTATATGGCAACAAATTTGCAAAAATGGCGCCATGACTTCTTTATTCTCGATAATAAGCCTTCGACATGCAAATTGGGTATCAGTGATTGATTTAGCATTGAATTGACTTACAACATCCATCAAAAGACGCACAACAGTAGCCGTGAGTTGTCTTAACATATGTTCTTCCATCATTTCTTCTGACAATGTTTCGTCGTCTTCATTACCTTGTAGCTGCAATCCATTATTATAAACTCGGCTCCATTTAGAAACTAAAAGTTTATCGATATCTAAAAATGCCTTAGGCAACAATTCTGCCATGAAGACGTCCACAAATTTAACAGGGCAAAATTTGACCACACTTCTTAAACAACTATTGATCATATGTTTCCAACTATGCAAGGTTACTCCCACCGTATCGCCAGCAACGGCTTTCCAGATCATCGTCGCTATGTTGGGAATCTCATAGAGAGTGTCTTCAAGTTGTGATAACGATCCAATAGTTAAAAATGCATATTCTCTGGTGTATCTAATTAAATGACCAACAGAATCGGCAAAATCTCTCAATGTAAGAGCCGCTTTAACGTTTTCTTCAATAAAAGTTTCTTTGGATTGAATAGAAACTCCCTGTTGCCAGAATCTTTCCATGCAGCTGTATCTAACAAATGCTTGGACCGCATCGGGTAAATCCTTCCAATTTTCAGGATCATGATAAGCTTGGATTTGAGTTAGTAATTGTAAAATATGTGGGATTACTGGTTGCACTCTTGGTTTCCATAATTTCAACAAATTCAAATATTCGGTGGAATCATGATTAAGCTTTTCAATACTGTATTGAATAAAAATTCTAGTGGCTCTAATGGGGAAAATTGATGACCAATGATCTTTCAACTTATTCTTTAATAATTTTCCATCTTCATCCATCTCTGCTTCCAATAAATTGGTACTTGCTGTTATTCCCCTCCGTTGGAAATAAGATGCAATTTCAACTATCCCCATTCTTTCCATAAACCAATGCAAATCTAATAATCCCTTCTCTGTCTCTGGTGCAGACCATGCGGCCAATTCTGGATCGACAATTTTGGCAAATAGTTCATTTTTATCAGTAATAGAGGATCTTGATGCAATAACTAATAAAAACGATTTGAATGCCACATTCTCATGATCAGTGACCTTATTTGAAGATAAGATATTGGCAACAACATTCTCCAAATCGTTGAATATTTTCTTTAATGATTCAGGCATTATATATGCCAAACGGTTCAATTCTGTACCACAACTAGTTCTTAAATCCCTAATCAATTCCTTTTCATCATCAGAAATATTTGCAGGGTATTCAAAGGTTGCTGTGATTAAAATTTTCTCCAATACTTTAAACATCAAGGGACTAACATCTTTTAATAAGGGAGCAAATTGAACTAAGGTTTGGACCTGTTTTCTAATTAACAAAGGACAAGAAAGATTCATTGCCAATAACCTTTCACCTAGACTTTCCACCAATTTGTTTAACCTATCATTTACAGCTTCAAAATCTTTGCCATTGTACCAAATTCTCCACCTTGAAATACCTCGTATACAGTTTTCAATTATATTGAATTGTGCCGAACCATAATTCAATTCATCGGACTTTTCGTCCAAATTGTACAGAGTGATACATTTGTTTCCAAGATCAGAACTGAAAAATGTTTGTAACCGATTTTCTAACCACATCAACCCATTTTCAGGTTTTTTACACGTAGTAATCCGAACGATATCTTCGTTGAATTTTTTGTAATTTTGTAAGAAAGAATTGGAATCGGAATTGGAATCAAAATCAACATCTAAGAATTTCTTGGAAATATTATCATCATTATATGTATAATTGATGGTTCTATTAGCAGCCACTTCCAATAAATCAAGAAGAATTTTTAAAATGGGTTCCTTGGAACTTAATTCATCAAATCGTAAAATGGTCACCCACATTTGAAGCGACAAACCACTAATAATCAAACTAGGATGGTTGGTTGTATTTAAAACCAAATTTAAGTAGTTATCGATATCCGAAGATTCCCATGAGATCTTATTTTTGGAAGAAATATTCAAATATTCACTGAGTGAAACAATCATTTCCACTGTTTTCTTTAATAACGAGTAGGTTTGTTCATCGATGTCATCGGGATCTATTTCCAAGGAGTGATAAAATGAAGATAATTTTTGAATTCCCTCAGTAGTGAAGATGGAACCAATGAAGAAATCAAAGTCTTCTGGGTTATTGTAGGTTCTGGTGAATAATATATGAAGACAATCAACTGCCAAGATTTTTAATTTGACATCAGGTAAACTGAGAATATTTATAAGGGTGTGCATGATGTTTTCAGTTCTTAATACAGATGGATGGATCCAATGTAAGCAAGTTTTAAAAGTGGATAAGATTTTGGGTACAAATGACTGGGAAGTTTCACTTTGGATATCATTATTGGATAAAAGTTCCAAGAGAAAATGACTCCATATTATAAACCAACCGTTTGGAGTGAATTTACAGTTCTTCATTTCTGGGCTGTACTCATAGATGGAATTGAGAATATCATTTGGAGTGATGATTAACACACTCAATTGGTTTAAATTGACGGTTCTTTTGGAGGCTATTGGATCATCGAGAAGGTAGATATCTTCAAACAAAGTTCTGATTATAATAAGGGACAACTCACGACAAGTGAAATTGTTGGACCATAAGTTCCATAAATCATGATCCATAGAAGCCCAACCATCTTCCTTGTTGTTGCCATTTGCTTGAATGTTATTATTGTTATTATCGATATTATTACTATTGTTATTACTATTGTTGGAGGAATTGGTAGTATTTTCTTGTGGTTGTGATTCTGATTTGGACGCCGTGAAGTCACCCCAGATCCGTTTAACGATGGAAACCCAAAGAAAAGCCAATTTTTCTTTTATATAGTGGGGATCGTCAGATTCGATTTTATTGGCAAGTTCAATGACCCAATTGCGAACGGCAGACGATTTGGTAGCATCAAACAAATGGAAGCGGGTTTTGATGGAGTTTTGAATTAACGAGAGGCCAAAATGTCGAACGATATAGTTTTTGCCGTTATTTTCAGGTAATGCCAATTGATAGCCCCAAAAGGGCGATTCATCATTGGATTTGATGGTTTCCAAAAACTCCTGGGCCTCTCTTCTTTGGGAATTATTGGATTTGGAATCGTACACGATGCCTAAAGCACTAATGATTTGGCTGACACCACCACTGTCCATGGTCATTTGATGGCAAATATATGGGGATGATTAATCAATGAACAAACTCCTATTTTTTTTTGCCTGTTTGGACCGTGAACAAAAAAAAAAAAAGAAGGCGATTGAAGCGGAACTAACTTGGTCAGGCGGCAAAGTACACGTGAGCAGACGACTTTGGGCACGTGCTTGGCTCAGATTAAGTGGATGGCGGATGCAATTTGGAATGGCTCGACTAATTGTCCATTAACCATAGGGTTTTCCACACTGTTTATCTTTTTTTCCCTCATTAGTCTTGGATACTAAGGCGTTGAAGTCACGTGACAGACACTCTCCCCATTGACGAATGACTACAATTTGGGTAATTGTAATGGTAGCAAAAAAGTCTTCGGAGGGGATTTCCAAAAGGCTTAGAGGAGAAACTATTTCGGCAATTGTACGGCTTTTGACAATGTGTATTTTTGGGGTTCTTGGTGCAGGTGATGGTCCAAGTCCGTTCTGGTTGTTGGATAAATTCGCGCAAGACAATCTCCACAGATACGGGGGTAAAATTATAGGATGATTAATGGTGGTGGTAATTTCCAGGAGATATGGGGACCCAACAATTCCGGAGTGGTTTGGGTTTTTGGCCGATACTTCGAAACGGTGCTGATTCTACATGGCCTAGAACTATGGCATCTCCCCACTATTGCCGGAGTTGCTTTTTTGCACCGTTGCTTAGTATTACAGGAAGTTCGATTTTTAATGTCGTTTTTCGCTTCCCCTATGTGGAAATAGTGAGCAGTTCCCTACAACGCAACGTGGATAACAGGTATAATATTTATAATATTATCCATTAAAATTAGAGCAAATAGAACCTGGTGGTGCTGACAAGGGCACCAGAGGCGGTGTTTTCGGCCACACGGGTCCCCCGCCGTTTTTTTTAGCTGGAAAATTACCAACAAAAAACGGGGCCGTTCGCTATCACAGAATGGGTAAAATGGCTACACTGGGTAAAAAAAAAAAGCTGTGCTCATCTACAGGAGGCTCCGGGGTTTTTACAGCTGATGGTATATTATGCGATGACTATATGACTATAACTATAACTAGATGACACACTATAAGTAGAACTTTTTCTTATCTCTCTCCATGTCAGGTCTATGTTCCCAGGCAATTTCTCCCTTGATTCCCTTCTGCATTCTTCTGAGCTTTAATGTGAATTGTGGCCCTAATTCCTGTAAGCCCACTTTTTCCTCGTTTCTGAAAACATAACGATGTCTTCTCACAAATATATAGTCACGTTGGTTGTGGAGGGTGATCACTTGGCGCCCTTGGAGTTCCGGTTGATGGGGAAATATCGATTGGAAAAGACGACCCACCGTTTTACCTAATCTCGAGTTAAAATTATTCAATACCAATTCGGGAATATGATCGGTGGCCCGGCCGTGGCCTTTTATTCTTTTGCCGTCAACTATAGAAGTCACTGAAAAATAAAAACTGGGGCCTTCGGGCAAATTGATCAATGAAAGTCCCGTCACCTTCTTCTTATCTTCATTGATCACCGCCAAAGTGGTGTAGTTACGATTGGAACAGAACTTGGCCATATCAACCATGGAAAATTCCTTTTGTCTCTTGACAAACGTGGTGTTGGGTAAAAAGTGCATTAACATATCAGCAAACTCATATGCTGGTTTTTTGGCGTTGGCTGACGTAGTCAACAAGATCTTGGGGTCTTGCCCAACGTTGGAAAAGTATCCTTGGAACTCGTCCTCACCCTGGATCTCCGCCCCTATGGTTTCATCATATACTCTCTTGCTATCTATGGTATCGGGGACATTCTGGGCCAATCTTTCATCTCTTAGTTCGGGGTTGGCTCTTTCTTCCTTGGCTCTTTCGGCCCGTAACTTGTGCTTTTCTTTGCTCTTGGCCAGCTTGATCTCCCCGTAGACCTTCAGCCTTCGCTGCTTGTTCTTGATGTTCTTGAGTGCTTCACTGGTGTTTCCGCTCATGTTGTAGAGTGAATAAATTTTGAGATGAGCAGTTTATAGTCTAGACTGTATGCAGGAGGTATCACCAGATTAGCGATGCTAGTTTGGAGGCCATTCCAGTGGTGTTCATAATCAGGGCGAGAAAAAAAAACTCCAGCCATCTGCTTGCGAACCCCATCGACAAAACCTTGCCACATACAGGACCCGGGGCCACGTGGTTTACTGGTTTTTGCTGCCTGTTCTTATCCACATGAATCAACTGGTTGCCAAATGGGCCGCCCAGGTGAAGCAACGCCAATGGACATTCTCCGATACGTTTTCGAGGGACAGATTTTTACGGTATGTGGATCTCATGGACTCGATCATTCCTGGGATGCCACGTCCGTCGCCCCGGCTCGATATAGGAAGCCAATGTCTCTACTGTAATCAAAGTAACCTTGTGTTGGGGAACGATGGCTATGATAATTATCAAGCACCGGTAGTGGATAACCAGGCGGTTTATCGCAGGCGAATGTGGGTAAGAGGCGAGTTACAGTTTACCAAGCTGTCAGTGAGCATAGGCGAATCCATCGCTTGCAATGAGCGAGTGACAAACGTGAGAATGGTGGCCGATTCAGTGTTTGTGGGGATCGAGCGAGAGTTCACGGCCCCCGAGATTATCATCAAGGAATGGCGGTCTTTGGTGTATACCAACAAGGACTATGAACCCAAACCAGCCATTCAGAGGCCAGTTGCACAAAAGAAACCAACCAACCAGATAGAGGTGAATTTGCAACCACACCATTTGTTGACCTATAGTATGTTGACTGCCAATCTCCACAAGATCCACTACGACAAGGCCTATGCCAACTCGGAGAACTTCAACGATATCATCGTCCAAGGTCCATTTATGGTTTCGTTGATGTTGTATTGGTTTCACACCATCAATCCTCGAACCGTACAAAGGTTCACCTACAAGAATACCCAGCCATGCTATGTCAACAGTCCCATGACATTGACTTGTGTCGAGACAACAAAAGGCTACACTGTATCGATTGAGGGCAGCATGGGAAACAAATACCTCGACGGGGTGATTGAAACAGACATCCACCCCGAGAAACAGTAACTACATCTTATTTCTGATTATCAACACTGGCTACAAGCATATTATTACTCTTACCATCGGGGCACCATGTACACATTCTATAGATATATAAACTGGATTACGGGCATCACCATCATCACCGTCACCGTCACCATCACCATCACCATCAATCGTAGTATACTTTTGAAACTCTTTTTCCTATAAATCAAACATCCAATGTGGCTCTCACCTTCCCCACACAGTAATCTTTATATTCGTTAACATATCCCTCGTGATTAAGCTCCACCACTCCATGTAACTCAGAAACAATCTCACCATTGCCTCCAACCAAAACCATTCCTTTGCCCATTTGAGCAAGGTCGGGAAACGTTTCTATCAATTTATCGTCAAGAATCAAACTTGTTATATTATTGGCCACTAGTCTTCCCATATACATGGCCCAACCAGCACTCTTGATAATGGGCATCTCCACCAAATCCCCCAAGGCAAAGAATTTGGGCAAGTGGATTTCTGAGTTGGTCAATTGAAGATATTCATTGACCAAGATATTATTCTGGTCAGTGACAAACGCCTTTCTTAACTTTGGTGAAAGGATATCGGTGTTATTCTTATGCGAATTGCACCATTGGTTGTATGAAGATTTGATAATTCTACCGTCAGTAGTTTCCAAATCTCCATTTGGCAACTCGTTGGCAATTCTGGTATTGACATACACCTTGACTCCACCTCGTTCTAAAGATTCTCTAGTTAAGCTCCGGAAATCTTCACTTAATGGTTCAGGCGGAAATGAAGGGTGAGGATGAATTAAATTCACTGTTTTATCAGGAAACTCCATCTTGATATCTCCAGCAATCTCTACTCCTACGGCCCCAGCACCGATTATTGATACAATGTCGCTGGATCTGATTTTTTCTTTGAAAGATTTCATCTCTTCCACATAAAAGTCGAAGGTGTATGCGTCGGGGGTGGTTGGCCAGGTTCGGTTTCTTCCGGCCGCAAACACCAAGTAATCGAACCCAATGGTTGCAGTTTCGCTGGATCTATTCAAAGTATATTGGGCATCGTTTTCTGTCAAACTGGTGATTTTTCCATGAACAAATGTGAGTTCGATCCCAGCTTCCTGATTAGAGTTTGGATTGACATTATGAACTTTTGACAAAGAATCTAAAACCGTTTGTTCTTCGGAAACCACCTTGTCGAAGGTCAAGTTGTCTAATTGGTCGAAGGGGATAAACTGGGTCTTTGCAAACTCATTATTCACCAATGCGCGAGGTATACCAATAATATTCAAGAATCCAGCCTTGGGTTCCACCATAGTGATGGAAATCTTGGGTTTCTTGTTTCTCAAGGCTGTCGAGTACAAGGGATCTTTCGACCTTTCCATGAAATGCTTCTTGAAACTTTTCACTGCTGAAATTCCCGAATACGCTCCTCCCACTATAAGCACATTGGTGGTGAATGAACTTGCTACCGATGTCTTGTGATCAGGAAGAACAGATGGGATTCTTAACGGCATGGTACCTGGACTATCATTTGAGCTGGCCATGGCCTGTAACGAGTATGCAGCCTTTGCCTCTTCCGATAAATTGCTCATGAATGCTTTGTTTTGGGGATTGGAGGCTTGAAGAAAAAACTCCGCTCTACTAACGTTCACTATTTGCTAAAAATTATCTTTTTGATCTATTTTCTTTTTTCTCCATTTCTAGCCACTCCGCATTCAGTTAATACCTCCGGTGCCGATATCGGCTCATTACCTGGTTAGGACAGTACACAATGCAGTAAATTTAAGGGTTTTTAGTTACTTATAATCAACCGTTACGTGGCTACCACTACTTCCACACGGTCCATTTGATGCCTAAATAGTTGGGTTAAGCTGCGAGCGCCGGGCAAGTCAACTGTGAATTTTTGTTAACTTTTTTTTTTTTTTTTTGACTTATTTGACTTTTTTCACCTTCTTTTGACCTTTGCTTTTTTTTTCTTTTTTTGAGTCAATTTTGACATTATAACTAACTGATTATTGTCTACTCTATGAATAATCCTAAAGTTCTGCCGAACGCAAAATCACTGCCACCAAAAGGGGTCTTTAAGACGGCCTTTGGAGATATTCCTGCTCTTTCTCTCCAAACAACTCCAATTATTTACTACATTATTCGTTCTTACATTGAACCTTTAAACAGACATGATTATAGACACAGTCAGATAATTATGGTGGGGAGCTATGCCGACACGTGACTCCTATAATTAAGTCCGATATATTCTACTTCTTTATCACTATTGAGTTACTTAATTGCATCTCCTTTTGTGCATGGTCTCACGGGATCCATGCCAAAACCCTTTTCCTTCATGGAATTTCATCGATTTGGACCCTTTCGTCTAAAACTGCAATAATCAGCTACGGTCGTGTACCGGATCATGATCGTATTGTCTTACAACTATCAAGTTTTACTTTAACAGATCAACTATCTAACGAGCCAGTGGAAGAAGTGTAGATTGACACGAATTTTGACTTCTCTTGCTGTTCCTGCTATAAAAGCTTGGATTGTCGCACACAAAACTGTCCTTGGTACCGATTATAATTGGCTGCAACTAAAAGTATACTCATTGTAACATGTCTGAGATCGTGGTAGTTGGAGCAGGAGTCTTGGGGCTTTCAACTGCTTTGGTTTTAAGTGAAATGCCTGGGGCTAATATCACTGTTTTGGCCCAGTATGGTCCTCACAACTCTTCAATGAATGATACTTATACTGATAATTCCATATATACTTCAGCGTGGGCTGGAGCTCATTTCAGGCCTGCTCCTGCTCAAAATGATACTGAGAAAGAAATGCAATTGATCACTAGAATCACTCAAAGAAAATTTAAGCAATGGGAAAAATCCCATCCTGAGAGCTCAATCCGCTTTATCAAAGGTATTGAATACTTTGAGGCTCCTGATGTACTTACGAAGAATTTGGGTGGAATGTACCGAGAAGAAATGGAAAAATTCGAGATTATTGATTCTGGTCTTCCTGAAGGCGTAGAGTTCGGTACTAGCTACCGGACTTGGGTATTGAATCCACCGGTTTACTTGAAATTCCTTTACCAAAGCCTTGTGCAGAATGGAGTCAAATTTATATGCAAGGAAATCTCCTCTCTTCAGCAGGTGAACGATGTGGTACCAGGGTATCCTGTGATTGTCAATTGTAGTGGAAACGGGCTTCTTTATAAAGGGGGATTTGACCCTGAACTGTTTCCCATCAGGGGTCAAACCTTATTGGTAGATCCACCAGTGGGATGTCGATATACTACAGAAACAATTACCCATCAGCTGGCTAGTGGTCTATGGACATTTCTAGTTCCTCGTCCTTTGAATGGAGGAATCGTTCTTGGCGGGACCAAACAAGTCAATGATTTATATGATGGGGTTAGAGATTCCGATATAAAAGCCGTTTGCGATCGTGGGCGAATTCTCTTTCCTGAATTGATGAAAACAAGCCCACAGGGTGAAAAATATTTTGATATTAAAAAAATCAACGTGGGGTTCAGACCCGCTAGAACTGGTGGTTTAAGGATCGAATTGGAAAGAAGAAACCTTGATACTGGCATATTAAACCATGTAATTCATAACTATGGAGCAGGAGGGTTAGGCTACGAATTGTCTTATGGATCTGGAATTAGGGTAAAGGAAAAGTTACAAGATTTAAAAAATCGGGAAATCTGAATCGTATAGGATTTGTATATATAAAAGACAACTTTGATCTATTCTACTTTTTTGATTATAAAATCTCTCAAATAATCTTGACTTTGGACCTCTACAAAATTAGACCCAGGTACCAGTAACAAACAATCAAAAGATATTGATGTAGGTATAGTTTGTTACAGGATAAATAGAACAGAAAATTTTTTTCCAGAAAATGGTTGTATAGTGTAGTGGTTATCACTTTCGGTTTTGATCCGAACAACCCCGGTTCGAATCCGGGTACGACCTTTTTTGGTCTTATCATATAGCGACATTGTCGCTTGTTATTGGCATTGCGGCTCTGCATGTAACCTAATATTTTTGGTCTCCCCATACTAACAATGTAATACCTGACACACGTGGGTCCCCTCATAACTCAATACGACAAATAATCGTAAAATCTCGGGCTTGTGGTTTAATTAAACAAGTGGGCATCGTTTCAGGCATTTGAGATATATTAGCATTGAATAATTCCAACCCTTTTTGAAAAGCAGTTTGTTAGCAATTATCATTCGTCATGAAGTTTGGAGAGCATTTAAGAAAAGCGCTTATCAAGAACTACAGTTTCTATTATATTGCATATGATGACTTGAAGCATCAGTTGAAGAAAAGTTTGAAAGACAACGATTATGAATGGAGTAATCAATTAGAAGAAGAATTTCTTAATGCATTGGAAAATGAGTTGGATAAAGTGTATTCTTTCACGAAGGTCAAGAATACTGAAGTCAATCGTCGTATCAAAGAGCTGGAAGCTTATGTCCATGAAGTTGTTAGTGCCCTTCAAAGATATCAAGCCAATCCTAATGACTCGTCCATTACCAACCGTCCTCAAGAACAAGACTTTGAAGATTTAGAACAAGAATTGAGTGATATCATTGCTGATGTTCACGATTTGGCCAAATTCAGTCGTTTGAATTATACTGGTTTCCAAAAGATAGTCAAGAAACATGACAAAACTACCAAGTTCAATTTGAAACCTATTTTCCAAGTTAGATTGAATGCTAAACCCTTCTACAAGGATAATTATGATGCTTTGATTGTCAAATTATCTAAATTGTATGATTTGGTAAGAACCAGAGGTAATCCCGTGAAAGGTGATTCTTCTGCTGGTGGATCCCAACAAAACTTTGTTAGACAAACTACCAAATATTGGGTTCATCCTGACAACATCACCGAATTGAAATTGATCATTTTGAAGCATTTGCCAGTTTTGGTTTTCAATGCCGATAAAGAATTTGAACCTGAAGATAGTGCTATCACTTCCATTTATTTCGATAATGAAGATATGGATCTTTACTATGGAAGATTACGTAAAGATGAAGGTGCAGAAGCTATTAGATTAAGATGGTACGGAGGTATGAAATCTGATCAAATCTTTGTGGAAAGAAAAACCCATAGAGAAGATTGGACTGGTGAAAAATCAGTTAAGGCTAGATTTGCTCTTAAAGAGAAAAAAGTCAATTCATTTTTGAAAGGTGATTTCACTGCTGAACAAGCTTTTGAAAAAGCTAGAAAGGATGGTAAGAAATCTCCACAAGAAATTGATAACTTGGAAAGATTAGCCAAGGAAGTTCAATATCGTATTTTGAAAGAAAAATACAGACCTGTTATGAGATCTTTCTATAACAGAACTGCGTTCCAATTACCTGGAGATGCTAGAGTCCGTATTTCCTTGGACACTGAGTTGTCAATGGTCAGAGAAGACGATTTCGATGGCTATGATAGAACTCATGCCAACTGGAGAAGAACTGATATTGGGGTTGACTACCCATTTTCTCAACTTCCCGAAAAGGATATCTGTCGTTTCCCCTATGCTGTTTTAGAAGTCAAATTACAAACTCAATTAGGACAAGAACCTCCTGTTTGGATCAGGGAATTGATTGCTTCTCACTTGGTCGAAGCAGTTCCTAAGTTCTCCAAGTTTATTCATGGTGGAGCTAGTTTACTTCCAGATTACGTGAACTTGTTACCTTTCTGGTTACCACAAATGGATGTGGATATTAGAAAACCAAAGGTCGAGAACGAGTATGGTATTCGCAGAAACCTTCAACAGAGAATGTTGAAATCATCTTCTTCGGGTGGTGAGTTGGATGAAGAAGAATTGACAGGAGGCGATTCCAGTTATACTGGAGTTCACTTTTCCAATGATTACAATCCTTTGGAAGATGATTTGGATGAAAATACTCCTTTGTTGTTACCAAACAATTATTCTACTAGACAAACCAACTCTCCAGTTTCGGACTTTTTCTACCATTTATACGGAAGCTTCTTGTATTATTTCAATGATGATAGAACTTTTACCGTCAAGGAAGGTACCAATTTTGATTTAAACAAGACATTTGAGTCCAAGATTCCAAAGGGCAAGAAAATCGCTGTTCCTATTAGAATCGAACCTAAGGTATACTTTGCTACAGAAAGAACTTTCTTGAGTTGGTTATCGATTGGGATGCTTTTAGGATTCACAGCCACTGCACTTTTGAACTACGGATCTAAATCTGCATTGACAGCATCGATTGGATTTTTTATCACCGCATTGTTCACCATTTTATACTCAAGTTACATGTACGTCTGGAGAGTATTGATGATTAGAGAAAAGAAGGCCGTCAACTATGCAGACAAGTTCGGACCAAACGTTATTTGCGTTTTTATAGTGGCCTCCACTTTCTTTACTTTTGTTTTCAAGTTTTTGGAAAATTAGCCTTGTTTCGAGGTGTTAGTTCTTAAATTTAATCAAACTAGCAGAGAAAAGTTCTATTTTATAAGCATATTGTCATAATAAACTACATTAATATCTAAAAGAGAAGCAAAATTGTAATAGAGCATATTGAAATTAGAACTTACAAATGCGCAGAAATTCTATCAAAACATGAATGATTGAATACGTTAAAATATAAAAGAGATACAGAAATTCGAAGATTCGGATTGTAGCAAAAAAAAAAAAAAAAAAAAAAAAAATAGTATCCACAGTTCAACTGGTCACTTGAATATCAATTGAATATGTTCAACATGAAGCACAAACCCTGCCAATACAAAAGTTCTAAAAACTCATAGGTTTGATTTTTCCAAACAACGAAAAATGATCGACCATTTTGAAACCAAAATTACAAAATTGGAAAATTTAGAAAATTTTCAACCTCTAACGTCCATGGTATTTGAAAGTCTGGGCACTGACAAAATAATGGCAAAAAGTCCAAAGTATTTCGTAGACACTATACGATATAGATTAACTTATTAAATTCACGCTCACAAGCTGGCCGCCCGAATCCAGGGTCCTACTTGTGGGGCCCCCTTTTGGTCCCTTTTTGTCCCTTTTGATCCCTTTTGATCCCTTTTGGCCTTGTTTGGCCCTTTTTGTCCCAATAAATATATCGGCATATTTTGCCTGATAACGGTGCGGTGAGGGGGCGAGGCTGACGATTGGAGGCGACGAAAAAATCAATTCGTTGATTTAGACATTACTGGTTGTCTGGATTTATAACATGGCTTACAAGGACATTGTTCCCGTTGGATCGGCACTTATCATCGCGTCCACCTCGTTTGGCCTTGGGGTCATCTATTCGCAGTGGCCATATGATTTGCACACCTTGTGGAGATATGATGCTAAAGCGTTTGATGTTTCCATTGCTCATTACAAGCAATGGGCCGAATCACCCATGTATGTACATTATGTGTTCCACTTTGTGATGGTGTTGGGGTTGATCGGCTCGTTCATCAAGTTGTATAAGCCACTGGATGATGCCAAGTACTTTGAATACGGTTCATTGATCTTGTACATGGCAGGTATCATCATTTACCTCACCAACATTAGAATTGGTGTCAACTCATGTTCCACCGGCCAATGGGGCGAAGTGGATAAAGATACCGGGGTTAATGTGGTTGCTGCATCTATAGTGATGATCTTGGTGGCTCTTTTCGGTGTTTTGGTGTTACAAGCGGGGTTATACTACGCTGAGTGGTACGACAATAAATTGAAGCAAGAATTCTACAGAAAGGAGGCCGAGGAAGCCAAGAATGCGGCTGCCTCTGACGCTGCTGCTGCTGCTGCTTCTGCTTCTGCTTCTGACGCTGCCGCCACATCCAAGGCTACTGGTGCGGACACCAAGCCAAAGAATGCCAAGAAGAGATCCAAGAAGGATTAAGTCCTTAAATAGCTGGTTAATTAGTATACTCGTGTATAACCAAAGTGTAGATGGAGCTGGGCCTATGTGCAGGACCCGTCCCAGCCAATAGAACCCGCGAAAGATTTCCTTACTGAAAAAACTCAACAGTAGTAATCATCCAAACGACAATGTCAGAACAAGTTTACGGAGAGTATCCCATCTACTACAAGCAGCCAATTAGAGTAAGTATTGATTCGGAGAACCAGACGAGGGGCAAAGGTGGGGCCGGCGCCGGTGCTTCTGATCAGCCGCAAAAATGGCCTCAAGGTCGGCCTAAAATTGACCTCAACCGACCACCAAAGGACCTTAAAAGAGGTCATACAGAGATACGATATCCCATAACGTTGTCATATACAAGAAGCAGTTGATTTGGAAACATATAGCGAGCAATATTCATAAAAGCAGAATCGAGGAGTGCAATGAGAACATCTCCAGCATCACAACTCAACAGATCATGACAAACCAAGTACAGGTTGGATTAAGCGATCCAGAAAGAAGCGAACGGAATATACCACCAGCAATCCCCAGACATGGCAGCACAGATCTACATTAGGTAACCGTGAGCCACATTGAACCAAAGTGAACCAAAGTGAACCAAATTGAACCAAATTGAACCAAATTGAATCCAATCCTAGCCATCTCAATACAAAAGCGAAACAAATAATCTTCAAGTACCACAAATACCGAAAGTCACTTACAACCTTAACGCGCTCGACATTGGTCCCCCAAAACACCTTCGATGTACAACCCTGGCTTTTCCCCTGTTCGAAATCTGATATACTAACAAATTTAGTGGGCTCGCTACCATGCGCATACCAAGCCACATTTCTTCTTTTCGGTCTTGTTGGGACTTTCTGCTCCTGTTTTATTGTTAGCTACTCCTTTGAGAAGAAAGTACTTGTACGCTGACCACGAGCCAATCCCAAACGTTTACCCATTACCAACCAGACCAAGAGACAAAGACTTGAAGGGTTACGATGACGAGTAGTCGTCTCAAAAATGTGCATTAGATATCGTTAAATATTTGAAATATTCATAATAGTCATTTTGTAGGCTTTCGAGATATCATTACGAAAAGCAAAAAAAAAACTTTTGCAAAATTGTTAGCAAAATTGTTAGCAAAATTGTAAACAAAATTGTAAGCAAAATAGTAAGCAAATTAACAATCAATATTTCTATCAAAACTCCCACCAGACTGGGCTTACTAGGCTCTATAATAAGTGAATCCAAGTAGTCTTGTGGATTTGGGCCAGAGCTGGTCGTGCGCACACCACCATGGTAAAAAAATCGTGAAAAATGGTTCTGTTCAACACCATCAGCCACTTGTAAATAGGATCATGTACAGGTTGACAGGTCTGTTGTTAAGACCAAATGCGGTTACCAGACGCTTGGCCATACGGATGCCATTAGCCACAACTTTTCAGGCGCAAAAATTGCACACCAGCTTGCCAGTTCTCAATGGAAGTATGTTTGGAGAGTTGACCAAGAAGGAAGCAGACTCCACACCAGCAGCAGCCCCAACCGAAGAAGATATCGAGGACATAGAAGTGACTCCGGAAAACGATACTACCTTGAAAGAGTTTCACATGAAGGAAGCTTTGGAACAGCAATATAAGGTTGATAAATATGTGACACCATTGAAGAAGGCATTATTTGAAGCCAATGTGGCTCAAAATGGCTTCTATAAGAATAATCAGATCGTTGAGCTTGAAGGTCGTAAATACAAGTTGGAATTAACCGAAGAAGAAATCGACATTTTGGAGCCCACCATTTATTTAAGATCGTACCGGATCAAGTCTTCGATGAAAAAGGCCACTCAAGTCAACCGTTTTGTACGTGGGTATAATGTCAAGACTGCGATCAACCAATTACACTTCAACCCCAAGAAGATGTCTACCGAACTTGAGATTTTGTTGAAAAGAGGATTACTGCAGGCACGTGAGCTTGGGTTGGATGAAGATTCAATGTATATCCAAAGTTTGTGGGTAGGATCCGATGGTGAATGGATCAAGAGACCAGATATCAAGGGAAGAGGAAGAGCCGGTATTATGGAACATCCGTACATACATTTAAGGGCCATTTTAAAGTCCAACCAAACCAAACTTCGTAAGGATTGGGAGGCTGCCCAAAAGAAGCTTGCAGCCAAGCCAAGAATGTTTTTGAATAACGATCCTTTGAACTTTAAGGTTAGGCCATACTATAAGTGGTAGTCTTGTACATAATAATAAACAGCATAGATATTGAACTGGTATAAAGTAGTGTTATCGTAGAATATGTATTATAAAAAGATAATATAATTTATCAATAAATTGTATTGATATGTCAAGACGACATTAGTTGGGCACAAAAAATAACTTACTTAATCGAATTTACTAGTATAAACTAGCATTTATACAAAGATTATATAGAGCTGTGCTAGGATTTGCTGTGAAGCATGGGATTCTGAATCCAGGCGAACTAGAGCTTCCAAATTATAGACTCTGTATGTGATATTATAGATATGATAGACACCATCAGTTTGGTCCTCACAAACACCACCCATAAAATGTTTTTGTACAATAATACAGGTTTAGGTACAAGATCCATCCAAAAGTTTCCGAATTAGTTGGAGATAATAATTCAGCATTTATCCATACATTACAAACATGATAGGTTTTGGTCATAAGAAACAGCACATGTTATAGAATAAACCGTGGGCAATCTAAATTATCTCAAGATTTGCTATAGTTCACACCAGAGATAAAGAAATCCATATATGCTAGACTCTACGAATCAAACACTCTTCTATTGTAGACATAATAGTTTGGTTATTATAAACAGCACATGTTATCGAATAAACTGTGGTTTATTTAAATTATGCCAAGATTTGCCATGATGATTCACAACTTAGATAAAAAAAAAACTATATATGCTACATATTATACATCATACGCATAGACAATTTCTTGTATTATATTAAATAAATAAATATATATACGTATATATATATATATATATATTGGTTATAAAATAAGGTTATGCACACAATAAAGCACAAACACTATAAATAATCCAATAAAATATATAATACAATGTGTATCAGGATTTGCTACAATAATAGACAGTATATCACCGATTCCATATAAGCCGAATTTGTAAATCATGAAGACATACATCCAACATTTTGGGGGGTCATAATAACAGTCCAGATAATCGCAAAAACCTGTTTTATATATTCACTTACAGACATGACTATTGGCTCGGGTGCAAATCTATTTGGGCCGATCGGATCCCGCTACTTTTTGGTGTGAATTGGATAAACACCTCCAAGTTGCACAATGTCCATACTCATGCACCAACCGTTACTTTGCATGAAGGTATTGCAGTTTATAACTACCAAATATTTACATGTAAGCCACTTGTAAATGTCTGATTGGTACCCGCTAATTGCCACGGCTGCCACAAAAACGTATCATTACCTACAATCGTACCGGATGCAATCATGGCCCATGCGTAGGGAGGTAATTAAATGTCTGGAGCTGCCGGTCACGTGACCGTTTGTTCATGGCCCTGGTGTAATAGGACTCTGGTAAGGTCTCCTCTCGGCCGCATACCACCGCAAATTTGGGGTTGGGTAAACCCCCCCATAGAAATAGTGGGAAAACCTTTCTTACCAAAAAATAGCTGATCATTACTAACCCTGAAACAGCAATTCGACTGCAATATGTAAATTCTCCAATGTGCCACAGTCTAGCCTCTGTATCATCTATTTTATGAGACGGTTGCATAACAACCCCCATTACTCCCATGACCCCCCTTCTTACTCAACTATATGCTGATATGACCTAATATTATCTACCCACACCCTGACTATTCTCCACTACTAAATACAAATGTTAACCCGCACTTTTTATCACTTCTTCCTTAAAATCTTGTAGTGACTCCTCCCTTTACTGCCCCTTCCTGATTGGTAAAAGTACAACCTTGGGGGACAAACTGCAGTTTGTCTACGAGAGGGGGGGCGGTCAACTTGCCATTTTTTGATTCATTTTGTCTGTGTCCGGTAATCGTATCCGTCTCCACTATCGTCGTTTCATTTGTTCCCAAAAAAAAAAAATACTACTATTTATCGTATCTAGTAATTGCATAACCACGCAACCTGCGTAATATATAGTAGTCAGGGATTGCCCCCGTTTCTAAACTCTATTGATAACTGTGTTTTTTCTACTTAACTACCTGGTCTTCATAACTTAGTTGCTCAGTATCATAGCAGGGGCCCTTTCTAATTGCCCTCCTCCGCTTCCTGTGCTTTTCTCCCTTGAGTCATCTTTCGTCCTCCCCCCCACCCACACTCGTGCCTGCTTTGGACACCCTAGTCGTCTCCTAGCACTACAGGTATTTTGGTCAACTCGGGTACTTTTTGCCACAAGCCTTTGATTATCGATCTACATCACCATCCCCGTGACTACGTGTTGATTTTGTTGTGGTGGTTATATAAATATTGCTGAATCCACCGCTTGCTCGTTCTCACTCGTCCTACCCCCTTATTTCTACACCCTCAACCCCCAACCTAATACCCCCCCCCCTTCCATTCTAACAATCATGGGACTCAAATTCACAGACTACTTTGATGACTCCATGTACGAGTCGCCCGACGTCAAAATCATTGCATGCTTGGGATGCTCCTCCCACTTGTGCTTGTCTGAGTTGGTGATTTGTGACGGTTTTACCGGCGCAAGTGGCCCTGCTCTTTTGGTAGAGAAACTCATAAATATCGAGGCAGAGTCGCCTTTGCAGTACACCTCAATGAAAACAGGTGACTACGAGATCTACAAGGTTAGGTGCCATCAGTGTAAATCTTCTATGGGATGGTACTACAAAAAGGCGTTTGATCCTGGCCAAAGCTATAAGGAGGGAAAGTTTGTGGTTGAAGAGCATTATATCAAATTCATTTCCAATCATGTATCCACAAACGTACTATTGGAGCAAGCCATGAAAAACAAAATCAGAAGGCGTTACAGTTCTACTAGTTCCATAAGCTCCGAGTCCATCGAAGAAAAAGCTAATGATGGGTTCAAGTTTTGCTCTTCTCCTGAATCTCAAAAATCGTATCTTGATTATAGAGACTATACCAATGGGTTATTTTTAAATCGTCTTAGAATTCCGGGCATAGAAAAAAATGTTGAAGAAGAAGACGAAGACGAGGTATTTGTCGATGCCTAACATGTGCATACCGCTCCACCCCTTCCACCCTTCCACCCTTCCACCTTCTTATTTTCTATATACTCTGGATTTTGCGATATAAGGCTTTCTCTCCAGTTATCTAGATCTCCTTCAGTTGCTTGGTACTTTTTCACTTCTATTAATTAGATTCATATGCTAATTCTCTCCATCGGGTTATTTTATAAGGTTTGGTTTATTGGTTAATTTTATGGTGTCCCATCCTTTAGGCTGGTGGATGGGGCCGTATTTTATTTTTGTTTTGTTTGTGGAGAATTAGTTATGGCATGAATCCCCTCTAGTATATAGTCGCACAATGTTAAGGAATATAATCGAATAAATATACGAATAATTCACCAGTAAAATGGAATTTTGGCTAGTTAATTGTAGTACATATAATGCATTTATCTAATATACATGGAGAAACTATTCTATATGAAAAGATCTATTAATGTTCGTGGTTCATTATACTTTTCTCTTTTTCTTGGAGACCATTTGGTCGTCATCCAACCCTCTCTTAGTCTTTGGTGTTAACTTAGTATACACCAACACATAAGCAGCTGGGTCGTTCAATGCGGCTCGCTCATTGATCTTATTTATATACTCATCATCATAAGTAGACCAGGTACCATCAGGTTGTAAACAATGCGACACATAGTGACCAGAAGAGATCGATCTTCCTTCGTGTACAATCACCGATACCAATTTATATTTAGTAGGGGATTTATCGGTGGTATAATCGGTCAAGTCCAAATATTTGGAATAAGAAATCGATTGCTTCATTTTGGAAGAAGAATTGCCGTTAAATTTAAATCTCTTCAAATGAATGGTCAACACTTCCGGAGACTGGTTAATGAAACTGATTTTGTTGGCCAAAGTTCTCTTCTTGCAGTTTTCACAGTAATAACCCGAACTTTGATCGGCTTTATCCACTTTGATTAATTCATTTGAGAAAAAATCTCGGATAGATTTTTCTACCGAGTATTTATTGTTTGGTTGGTCAAGTTGTTGCTCTCCTTCAGGAGTAGCAGGGCGATTTTTCTTTTTATTCAACCCCAAAGATAAATCATAAAATTCTTGCTTGGTTTCAGAAACATTCTTGCAAACAGAACAGGTAATTCTTTGATCCAACAACCCGCCGAAAATATCATAGATGATGGATTCGTTCAATTTCTTACCCTTTGGAGTAGAATCTTCTTGTAATCTTGACATCAATGACATCAAATATTCGTGAGAATCTTCCTGTTGCCATTCAGACATCATGCAGTTGATATCATCTAATCTTTGGATGATTTTCTTGGGGTTGATGTATTTTATCTTTCCCTTTCCGTCCAAACCCCACATTCGTTTGGAAAGTTCAGCCAACACATGAGACACCGATCTAGGTTTTAAAATCGAATCGTGTTTACCAGAATTTACTTCCGTCAAGTAGTGTTGTAATGCAGGAATATGAATGAAGGTTTGAATGGCCGAGTTCATGTAGCAGGTGACCCCATGATTCAAGAGTCCGACGGGACGGCCCTTGGAAAGTTCTCTCCAACTTTTGTAGATTCTTGAGGAATTATTGGATCCTCTGTCATTGACATCTTCATTGAAGTCATAGAACCCCATCAAAGGAGCAGATTCTTTGGGTTCATCTTCCTCTGGAGACGTTGGAGGAGTGGATTTTGAAGCTTGTTGAGGCAATTTCTCTGCGGCATCGGATTTCAAGTCGTACTTCAACTTTTCCATATCTTCTTCGTCGTCGCTACCAGAATCACTGGAGTTTCTTGAACTGGATGAGCCGGACGAGCTAGACCGAGAGCTCGAAGCAGATGCAGAGTTGGAGTCGAAATCTTCATCTTGTTCCACATCATCATCATCATCGTCGTCGTCGTCGTCGTCGTCGTCGTCGTTTTCGGCTAGCTGAGCAGCTTCAACAGATGTGGAAGTAGGGTCTTGTTCGTGGTGATTCTCGGGTATGGAAGGACTCGCACTCACACTGAAGCCAGCAAAAGGAGAGTCGGTATTATCGAGATATTCAGAGGCGGATTCGTACTGCGAGTCGCCATCAGACAGAAACGCCTCGCCCAAGTCTTCCTGGGCCTCAGGCTTGGATTCCTTCTTCTGTTTGTTCAAGAGTTTTTTCTTGATTTTCGTCAAAAACTTTTTGCCAGTGTATGCGGCCACAGCTTCAGCCATAGATCTGGGATGTTTTTTCATGGCGGATGGATCCAGCGGGTCGGGCACTGAGGTGGTGTTGGTGGTGGTGGAGATGTTGGTGGTGTTGGCGGCGTTGGTGGTGGCAGAGGGTTTTTTCAGTCGAGACAACACGATGTAACTGGCAGGGGTTTCGGTGGAGGTTTCGGCAGGAATCTTTCCTGGCTTGAAATTGAGTGGGCTCGAAAGGTACCGGTCTATTAAAGGGTTGCTGGGGGCACTTGACGAAGGAAACGATGGTGGCATCTATTGGGAAGACTATATATACACACAATACCCACCGTTAGACTGGGGAGGGGGGGTGACAAGAGGATGTGATGTAGGGACCTCGATGATGGTGGAAGGACTCGCGTCTGCTTATTTCTGGCCAATTTCTTTGCGATGCTCTCTCTGTCTTTTTTTTTTTTTTGGGTGTTATGTGCAGCACCCAGATGGTGATAGATGGGTGGGATTGGATCTGGGACAGAACTGGGACGAACGGTAGTTGCAAACGGTGTATGTGGGTCAAATCAGCAAGCAGACAGACTGGTTGTGTGGAGGTTCAAACTTTCTTCCATTAAATTTGCCGCAGCCACTGTTATCTCGGATAGCTTCGGGCCTTTTTGACATATAGATAAGATTTTTTGCGACTGCCAGTGCTCGTAGACCCACATCAAAACTACAACAGGTGGAATTGCGTTCCCGCTCTGGTGGCTTACTCTAGACTAGGTTATTTCCCCCGGGGAGTCTTGGCCGGTCCATTGCTATATGCGTTATATATGATTCATTACGTAAGCACTTATGTAATTGGGTGCTAGGGTGGTGGGTCCTATATAGGGGTACTGAAGGTTATATATATTTTCTGTAGTACACCGACGAGGTGGGTCTTATTTTGAGGTGCGGCTAGAAAAAGAGCTTTTCCTGGATGTCGTTGGTCACCAACCGGTGGAGATCATGCTGGGCAATGTGAGAGCTTAGATCCGCAAGTTCCTCGAGGTTACGGCCACCGTTTTTCTTCAACTTGGACGCATGTTCGTCTTCGTAAGTGCCCAAGCGTGACAACGGGAAATGTGGTCGTTTGGGTCCGTCCGCTTTGGTTAGTTTCATCGACCGCACAGGCGACCTAGCCCGAAGTGCCAATCTTTCCTTGTCTCTGATGAAGTTCCGGTTGGGTACTAGCAAACGCCCGTCCCTCTTCGACTTCGCGTCCTGTAACTCGTAGTCTTCGTCTTCATTGGCTTCTTCCTCTTCATTTTTTGTCATCGAGCTAACCGAAACCGCATCCTCCATATCGGAAACATCGAGACCTCGAGACTCCTTGTCACCGCCTTCTAGATCACTCTCGTCTTGGTCCGACACTTCGGTGGCCTCTTCCATACACTCGTCCAGCCCGCTGTCGATTTTGATTTCGGTACTATGTGCCACCTTGCGAGGAGACTCGAGCAATTTGCGATACATCATACTCTCGAACCCCATGTCGAATTTCTTGAAAAATTCACTTTGTATGCTGGAGATCTCCCATTTTTGAACCATATCGATTAACCGGAACATACGACGCATGTTTTCATCTTCAACCTCATAATTTTTAAGCAAACTTTTGTTGCAATTCAGTTTGGTCTTTCCAGCTAGACCAACTATTTCCTTGATAGCAGACTCATAATACGTGCCACCGCTGCTGCGTGTACTTTTGGTAAGCAAATGCTTGATCCACGCTACCGAATTGTTATCTTCGTACTTCAATGCCATTGACATCACATTGACATCCACCAAATTATTGAAGATCTCGATATCTAGACTGTAGTATTTGTCCGAATGAATGCCAAAATCTTCCCTTTTAGATTTGGGAAGCACCTGTTGGTTCGTGCCCAATTTGCTGGTGTCCCTATTGGGCTTATGGTTTTCGGGATACGTTCGAAACGCTCCGATTTCTACCTTGTTCTGCAGAGTGGTTTTGATGGGGTCTATGACTAGCGCCAAGTATGGATCCTGGAAATTCTGATTCAATGCTTGTGTACTCACGTCGATTCCTGATAACCAACATCCATACCCTGGATGCGAATGATACCATCCTACAATGTTCTCATTTCGACTATCCAACCTCTTGCTAGCTTCCAAATATTGGACCATATACTCATATCCTTCGGCTTGCGCATTGACCCTTGTCTCGGTTCCTTCAACGGGTAAAGCATATACATCCATTACAATAATAGCTCTTTCCATGATTTTCCCAGTGATCATCCCCATCACCTCAATAGATCCTCCACTCTTGGCGTGCAAAGTCATTTTCATCAATGCTAATGTTGAGATATACACTTTCCGAAAATAGTCTGCATCATGTTTCCATGGTAAACTCTTTGCTAGCCGTTCATTGATCGCTGGCTGTTTGTAGAATGTTTCACTCAATGCTGCTTGTGATTTGGTACTTTTCTTCTCCTTGAAATTAAATCCTTCTCTTTGTGGCACTAGCGCCTGAGCTAGCTTATCAATGTCTATGATCTTTGCATCTCCTGTGTCCGGTGGTTTATCGACACAACACATGGTTAATGGTTGATGGTCAATCTGCCAGAAATCAAGGCTACCGCTGATAACCTACTCTATATATTTCGGGTCCGCACGACCCAACATAAAACATATTCATTTATTCATTCATTCATTTAATATTATTAGCAAATCCTTCAAGGGCTATGTAAAGAGCAGTAATCTCAAACCTAATTATATTCGGGATCAGGTTGATAGAAAAATGGATAATGAGTAACGGGGAATGGCGGTGGGGGTGGAACTTGTCCCTGGTACTCAGGCCCTTCATATGGTAGGTAATAGTGAGGATAATAAAAACTATGGTGAGGTGGGGGCGGTGGGGGTGGAACCATTGCCCCAGCACTATGCCCCGGTTGATATTTCGACCCCATTGGTGCTGACATAGGGCTATGTGATTCTGACCCTGGAAAATAGTAAAAGTATGGCACATTATCATTATTTTTCTTGGTAAACTTGGACTCTGGCACCATATCTTGAGTTGACTTCTCTAGAATCGGAGATTTGGTACCGCCTCTTGCATATATATTCTCCTTGTTACTCGACAGATCTTTTGGAGAATGTGGCAGAGTATTCTCTTGTCTCGAATCTTTAGCATATATATAATCGGCAGCTTTTATAGGCGGCTTTGTTTCTTTTGCATCGATATTGGCAGCATTTTCTTCATAAATCTTGGTTGGGGACTTCACAAAATTGCTTTTGCCGTAATCAACACTCTGGAATTTCTTCCGATTATAATTATTGGAAGGAGAGGAACTGAATTTTGTTCTTGTTGTAAACTTTTTGTTTCGATCAATGAAGTTACCCTTATTGAATCTTCTATTCAAATTTATTGGTGGTGGTGCCAAAGCTAATCCTCTATACCTTTCAGATCCCTTAGAAGGGGCTGAATACATTTCACGATACTGGACATGCATGGTTTTTCCACAAAGCATCGAATGGTTTTCCCTTTCCACGGCACTGGCTGCACTAGATTCATCATCAAATCTAACAAAAGCGAAGGTATTGCTAGATTTCTTGATAAGCTCGATATGGGCGATGGAACCATGACGAATAAAGTGTTCTCTCAAATCAGTTTCTTTGATATCCAGGCTCAATTGGCCCACAAAAATTGAAAACTTATCGAATGTGGGTCTCATTTCCAAATCAGCAATTTCAACATCATCATATAGAGTGTCAATATTTTGAGCCCACTCAACTTCAAAATTGTTGGCGGCAGAAATATTGGCAAAGGCTCTGATAGCATCATCTCTGTATACAAACTTACAATACCATGCCTTTGAACCTTTGGGAGATTCTGTTTCCAAAATCCCACCGGATTTATCACTTTGTGCCAATTGTTCCACTTCGCCAAATTCCTTTAAATATTTTTCAATTGCCTTTAAGGTAAAAGTGGTTCCAGAATAAAGAAATAGAGTTCTGTTAACCTTTGCTGGCTCACACCGGATGTTTCTACCATTCAAAACTGAGTTGTGGCCAAACTTGATTGCCTTCTTAGCATCCAAATCATTGCTATATTGAACAAAAGCATATGGTCGGTTGCTGGTATCTCTCAAGACTTTTACAGTTGTTGGGTTTCCCCATTTTTGGAAATGGTCGTTAACGGCAACACTTAGCTCATCATCGGTTCTATAAGCAGCCAAACTTGCAACAAACACGCAAGACGAAGGCCGCCCTCTAACGCTACCCTCGTTATCGCTAGTGGTATTCAGTTCAGTGGTAGTGGTTTTTTTCTTTGATTCTTCTTCTGGTTCTCCCAGATTCAGTTGAAGCGAACACTCGTCTAATTTGAATTCCACAGTGGAAATCGATTCAAAATCAACATTATTGGAATCAGTGGCTTGAGGTGCTTTATTTTTGGAGGCATCAGACTCTTTAGTAATAGCGTCCTCTTTATTTTGAATGATTTCAGGCGAGGCGGTCATTATCATAAACAAGAGTGGTTGTAAAAATACAATGCTGTGTCAAGAACAACAATCGACAAACCCTTGGTTGGTTAGATTAATCAGTGAGTAGTAATAGTTAGCTCTAAGTGGGCCAATGGATCAATGGATAAATTGACTGGAAACTTTGACTATCTAGAGTAAAAATTACCCTGGCTGTATTCGTAATTTATATGGAATTTACCGCCAACGGCTACCACAATTTTTGGTGACCATTTGGCTGCAAACTTTTTTCCTCCCCTCTTTAGCTGCAGTTTTTGGCCGCCAATGGCGCTCAACATACAATTTTTACAAAGTATATAAGAAGACGAGGATCCAGGCATGCTGGTGGCTCAATTGTCTTGATTGTATAGTGATGGTACTATACTGGAAGAGAGAACTGAGGTCTTGGCAAATGAAGGTTTGTACACTTTGCCTTAGGGGGTAGTGTGAGTCGTGCACTGAGAAATAATCAACACTAGCTGATTAAGGGTTGATGCGGAAATACTTCAAAACAATCAGGAACACCATCCAAATGACCACCACCATTACGAAGATAGTGTGACGAACACACGTTGCTGGTCCTGATAGCTAAAGGTTGAACAAGTATTTTGGAGAACGTGCAATATATCTTTGAATTTGACTACTAAAGAAGGAATTTCATACTTGAAACCCTCTACAACCATGAAGTGAACCCATAAATTAATGAAGACGAAATTAAAAATACAACGAACTGGAACAAAGAGTTAATTATTCATGACCGAAAATAACTGGTGTGAGCACGAAGTTTGAAATGCTTTTTGTGAGGTATAATATAACACATGGTTAGAGAGAAACTAATCACAAGAGAAGGGCAGCCAAACCAATGGCAAGGAATCCTCCTGATAACTTGTTCACACCAGCACCACCTTCAAAAACAGGAACTGGAGTAACACTTGGAGCAGAACCAGCTGGAGTAGTGGATTGGGCTGCAACAGTCTCAGTGGTGTGAGTGTTGGCTGGAGCAGCTGGGGCAGCTGGAGTTTCAGTCTTAGCTGGAGCGGCTGGAGCAGCTGGAGCGGCTGGAGTTTCAGTCTTGGCTGGAGCAGCTGGAGCAGCTGGAGTTTCAGTCTTAGCTGGAGCGGCTGGGGCAGCTGGAGTTTCAGTCTTAGCTGGAGCAGCTGGAGCAGCTGGAGTTTCAGTCTTAGCTGGAGCGGCTGGGGCAGCTGGAGTTTCAGTCTTAGCTGGAGCGACTGGGGCAGCTGGAGTTTCAGTCTTAGCTGGAGCAGCTGGAGCAGCTGGGGTACTAGTTTGAGAGCCACTTTCACTAGTTAATGGACAGTAAGTGGTATAAACAGTTTCACCAATAGTAACTGTAGTGAGACCAGTTGTGACTGGGACACTAGAACACTTATCTTGGTGACAAGAAGTAATTGTGACAACAGTAGTTTCAATAACAGAGGTAGTCGATGTACTTGGGGTAGCTGGAGTTTCAGTCTTGACTGGAGCAGCTGGGGTACTAGTTTGAGAGCCACTTTCACTAGTCAATGGACAGTAAGTGGTATAAACAGTTTCACCAATAGTAACTGTAGTGAGACCAGTTGTGACTGGGACACTAGAGCACTTATCTTGGTGACAAGAAGTAATTGTGACAACAGTAGTTTCAATAACAGAGGTAGTCGATGTACTTGCTTGAGGAGCAACAGAAGTGCTAGAACCGGAAGATGAGGCAGAGCTTGGAACAGAGCTTGGGGCGGAAGATGGAGCAGAGCTTGGTGCGGAAGATGGAGCAGAGCTAGGGGCAGAGCTTGGTGCAGAGCTTGGAGCGGAAGATGGAGCAGAGCTTGGAGCAGAGCTTGGAGCGGAAGATGGAGCAGAGCTTGGAGCAGAGCTTGGAGCAGAGCTAGGAGCAGAGCTAGGGGCAGAGCTAGGAGCAGAGCTTGGAGCGGACGATGGAGCAGAGCTTGGAGCAGAGCTAGGGGCAGAGCTAGGGGCAGAGCTTGGTGCAGAGCTTGGTGCGGAAGATGGAGCAGAGCTTGGAGCAGAGCTTGGAGCAGAGCTTGGAGCGGAAGATGGAGCAGAGCTTGGAGCAGAGCTTGGAGCGGACGATGGAGCAGAGCTTGGAGCGGAAGATGGAGCAGAGCTTGGTGCGGAGCTTGGTGCAGAGCTTGGGGCAGAGCTTGGTGCAGTGCTTGGTGCAGTGCTTGGCGCGGAGGATGGAGCAGAAGAAGGAGCAGTGCTTGGTGGTTGAGTGGATGAGCTGGTTGGACAGTCACAATCCCAGCAGAATCTTGGGAATTGGACCTGGGAAGTAGCACAACCTTGCAAAAATCCGAAAATATCAATAGTTCTCTTGCTAGATGGGGATTGATCAGCGTGCTCTTCTCTCTTCTTGAAACTACCTAAAGCGTCGTTAAAGATTGAAATTGGATCAATTATGTTGAAGGAAGCACCGGCATCAAAGTTGAAGTTATAAGAACAAGAGCTTCCAAAAACATTAGAGATATCACCAAAGAAAGAAGCATCAGCATGGACGCTTGCATAGAAATCGAACTCAATCGAGAAGTCATCTGGCAAACAACACTTGTTTTGATGGTAAGATGGTTGCACAAGCACAGTAGTACTCCATTTAGCACAAGAAGAAATCTTAGCATCGAAGTCACCAATTAAATCAACATCGGCAACACCGGTGTTTTTGATGGATAAAGTTTTAACGTTTTGGAACAAAACGTCATTCAATTGATCGTGTTGGTCAGCTTCATAGTTACAGGTCAATCTATATTGACCATTATCAGCCTTGTCAACTTGAGAAACAGCAAAAGCAGCCTTTGGAGCAAGGTCAGCATTTCTCTTCTTTAAAGTTTCAAAGTCTTCTTCTTCATGAAGATCTCTTTTCCAATTTGAAGGAGCAAAGATCTTCAAGTTATCACAGGACCAATGGTGACTATTGTGAGGAACACAGTCAAAGAAACTATCAAAGAATGGGAAGAAGGTAGCTTCTGCTGGGGCAGCAGAGGCTAATACCAAAGCAATTGAAGCGAGTGTGGCAGAGTTGGTATTTCCAAATCTCATATTATACAAATTGACTTTCTGAAGAACAAAAAATTAGAACAAGAGAGAGATAAAAGCCAGTTATTTATAATGTTCAAAAATCGACTCGTAACAATTTGAAGATATCCTGAACACCACATGCAACAATGCACCTAGGCTATACAGATATGCTTGAGAACAAGAATACAAGTCCCCTTAACGCTTACTTCTGCCCGAGAGAACTCCTGAACTGATCGAATTTTGCGGCAAACTGATTAAAAATAATATTTGTTTGTGTGACAAAAAATAACTAACGTGCATATATTCGCGACTGTATCTACTAAATACAAATAGGAAATAATTATTTTCCATACGATTTGAGTTTAGATCGAGCCTATAATTGCATCACCAACAGTATCTCGTCCTGTTTTTATATTTTATTTGATTCCCCACTATATCGGTTGAAAGTTGTCAAAGTAATCGGTTCAATCGTCAAAGTATGGTGATGAATAAAAGGAGTTCAGTGGTTTTCAAAATTGCATACTTGCATGGGTTAGGAAATATTTAATGTAAATCATGATGCAAGGATTATTCTGTAAAAATAGTCCCACCTTCAGTATCAGAGTTCTAAGGGCTCTTTAGGCAGTCAGTACCACACTATTTCCATTCTCCTGTGAAATTGTTCGTCTTTTTTTTGTGATTTAAACTCAAGGCGCAAAGTTACCTTTGTGGATATGTGGATCAAAAGTAGGGAAATATGTGCAGTATTCGGTTGCCCAAAAAATCAAGCTAGACGATAGAAACAGACGTTGTAATCGATTGTTCTCGATTGTTTGTCCACAACAAATAATGATGAACAATTGCTAACAACTAATTTCTAGAGATTTATCTGTAGGTTACTTTATCGGAGGTTGCAAACACCTTCCACTGATAACTGGAACCGAAGTAATATACCAAAAGCACATGTGGTTCAATTTAATGCATGTTCCCCTTAGGACATGATCTAGAGTGAAGGGGCAATGCCCATCGTTTCTCGCTAACAGAAATAGTTCAAAAAGGAAATGTCGCTACCAATCGGGAAGGGGATTATTTTTTAAGTGTAATCACCCGAGGATTAGCGGTTCGGCAAAGTGTTGTGAACAATCGGCCACCAAAATGTTGAGACTGATAAACGAGTAGATCTCAGGGTCTAAAGTAAGGCTACTAGTATGATGATACTCTGAAATTTGATTATCCACTTTGCTATGGAATCATACTACACTTTACGCTTTGATCAACTTTGATTGGTATCTATTGAGATTACAATTGGCTCAGTAATTAATATGGTGAATCTTCGTGTGTGTGTGTATGTGTGTGTGTGTGTGTGTGTGAAGTAATCACAAGGTACGAGTACCACAACACCCAGTAAATAATTACACGTACCTCCGACTAACCCATTGCATAAGTTGTTGACTCTTTCTCAAACTTAGAAAGGGCGACTACGCACTTTTGCCCCGGGCGTCTTTTGTGGTATTCGGTTTCTTGTCTGTAACGGGAGTTCGTAGTTACTGGTACGCTTGGCCAAGCTGATTTTTTTTGCCGTTTAGTTTTTAAGCCCCTTCGTTACGAACTTTGACGAGTGTGATGTGACATCACTTGTGATCAGTCCTCGTTTCCTCTAAGCGGGAAGGTCGTGTAAACGAGAATGTTATTTTTCATAATTATTATAATTAAAACCCCGATAATATTACCCTTTACAATTAAAAAAAAAAAATCACCAGTAAGTGTAGTGTAAGTGCGATGTAGGAAAATTGAGTACGTTTGACTGTGTGGTGACTTTTTCCCAATAGGACCATTTTTTTCAGGGTGCACACATACATCTGCAGAATTGATATTCTGCAACTAGAGGGTTCAATGCTAGTGATCACCCTAGAACAACTGAACCTTGCTTTGTGAACGCACCACTTTCGTTGACTAAAAATAATCCTACAAGAAGTGTCCATTATGCAAATACGATGAGTGGTCGATATGTATAGAAGAGGCGTAAACCATGCATTTTGTATTAACTGATATTTGAAAGTATCCACTCACGTTTTGTGGTCGAATGATCTTCGACTTCTAGAATCAATTGTTTTTTTAAACCATGCTGTACCTTGTCACCACTACTCCTATTCAAGGAATCGTTTGGTACTATCTGCCTCAGAATCATCCAGCGAATCGGACGCCTGAGTATCTTCTGATGAACTCTCGATCTCGCTGTTATTGTAATCATCATTTTCTTCTTCGTCGTCGTCTTCTTCCTCCTCCTCTTCTTCTTCTTCTTCTTCTTCGTCCTCTTCATCACTTTCGTCTTCATTGCTGCCAAAAAACTCATCCAAACTTTGTAATTGGTATGGTTGTTTGGTTTCGAGCGGCGTTCTATTATAACTATTGTTGAAGGACTTTGATGAAATGGAACGATCTGCCGTTGAAATTGGTTTGGACCCATTGCCATGAGTAGATGAGATCGACGACAAACCACTGGTTCCAAGCTTATTCACTTGTACCTTTGCTTCTTTTCTAATTGTTGAAGGTGGAAGGTCTTCGGGACTGCTCCAATCACTGACCTTCAAGAAGTTAATCAATGACTTGCTTTCATTTGTCTTATCGTGAACTAAGTTGACAAAAGGTGCAGGCTTCGGTACTTGAAGAAACAACGATGCTAGTTGCGCTTGTTCACTTCCTGTATTTAACAATACATTGAACATACGAGCACGGTCTCTGGTATCATAAGAAGGATCATACTTTGATAATTGTAAGATATGTTGAAACATTAACCCAACCGTATTATCATCAATATTATGTTCCACGTCGCCCATAGAAGATTCTTTTTTGATACGATTGAGTTCGTAAGAGAATGATTTAGCAGCCAATACCAAGAGTTGGTACCTCACCGCCTCAGTTTCGGATGCAAATCCTTTGATAAGCAACCTTAAAACGTCCGGTCCGATAGTATTGTTGGCAGCATCCGTGAACTCCCCTATAAACCAAATTATGCTTGCTTTTGCCTCGCCTTCAAGACCAATGGTCTTATCCTGAAGAATTAACGAGAGCTTGTAAGTGGTTTGAATAATTTCTTCTTTTTCATTTGCCATATTGGTGGTTAGATTGCTTTTTTGTTGAATCAAGTACCTAATCACCGTTAATAATTCATTTAAAATTGACCCTGTTCTAATTTTAACTTGCCGTAAACTCCATTTCAAGATCTTTTCGGGGGCCATTTCAGAACATCTTCCAAGGGATTTGATCGACTCCTTTGCAATTTCAATGTTCTGAGAGTTGGTAGCATAGTATTTGAGTTCTTCCAAAATATACTTGAAATTACTCTCGCTCACTAGCAGTGAGATTATCTCAAGTTTAATCTTCGCAAAAAATATAGAATCATTGGAAAATAGGTAAAATTTCTTGAAGTATTGTTCGAATAATCCGGGATAGTCTTTAACTATAATTGAGATGAATTGCAACGCATAATAGGCAATAGGATTATTGGATGAAGTTGCTATCCTCACCAAAGCAGTGTTGGCCTGTAAGGATTTGAATGACAGTGGAGGTGCTAATAAATATAATGCCTTCGACACGCTTAAAATAACGATTTCCGATTGAGAGTATACAAGATCTCTGAGGGAGTCCAAGAACAATTCAAGATCTTGGTCAAACGAAACATCATAAACAGGGAAGGGGATTTGGTTCCAATTTTCAGGAAGGTCTATCACGTCATTGGTGGCGTTTTTAAGGTATAATTTTGGCTTGGGTAAAAATCTTCGAGAATAATCGGTAAGAATATCGATAACTAAAGCCTGGGCCCATTCATCCAAATCATTAATAATGGAGCAGAATCTACGGAAATTGCCATGGATAGGATCCCATCTCTTATGACCATCACCTAAAGTATCCTTTATTTTATTGTAGGTTTTAATGGCAGAGGTGACCACTTGAGGTTCACTATCTGCCAACAATTTGATGAGATATTCCATCACTTGTTTCTTGGTGGAATTGTCCATGTCATAGATTTTTCCAAGAGAGATGGCAGTAGCCGCCCGGACGATTGGTGAAGGATCGGTCACCGTTCTTTTAACTGATAGTAATAAAATAGGAACAATGGTTTGGATTCGTATTCCGGCCAAAGACCGGATCGCCTTGGCTCGGTTGACGGGGTCCTTGTCGTTCAATGACTTCTGGATAGAATTGATTGATAGGAGAGCAGTATCGGGTTCGGTTTCTGCGTAGTGAATAAGATATGTAAGGACGAGATTCTTGATTTTTTGATTGGAAGTAGTGACGTTTTTCACCACATCCGCAAAGTACACCTGGCCGTCTTCACCCCGGGACATGAGTGAGATCACACATCTCATTCCTGATAAAATATCACGGTCAGTTCTTGAATTCAATAACTTGGAGATCTCTTTTGGTCGAAGTGAGCTGGGGGTCTCGACCAACCGCGTCGACGCAGAAACCGCGGCCTCAATGGTAAAGTCTTTGGCCGACTCCAACATCGAGGAGATCTTGGACAATGAATCGGTCATACTGGATTGGACGTGTTAGTGATGGTGTAGTACCAATCATTAGTGCTACGTATGATGTCAGGATAGTGCGGGAAACCTGCACATAGACCGGTGTCCATCCTTATTAACTATGGCAAGAAAGGTGGTTCAGTGTTTGAAACAGAACCAGAGGGATTTCCATTGCTCTGGATCCAGCTTTTTGGAATGCAATTGCTTCCAAGTGGGTATACTTTCGTCCCCGAAGTGATTCTGGTGGTTGCAAATTTCAATAGCTTTTTGGTAGTAGGTTGACAGTTCCCAAATAGGACCAAAAGTGATCTAATTCGCAACTTTTGTGTGTGAACGCTGAAAACATCTACTTCCATCCCATATTAAGACTTTCAAAAGTACCCTGACACGCGTCATCATATTTAAGCGATTGTACACCGTTTGCAAATCGATAACCACCGTTATATGTAAGATATCCCTGTTAACTGCATGGTTGTTAATTATCATTACTGCGTACATCTATAAAACTATCCTTTACCTAATCAAGACCAAAGGTTACACTATTATTACCCTCTAGTCATCCCGTAACTCGCATACTAGAAAAATACCCGGACTTCAACAAAAATATACCAACATTCACATTCACATTCACATTCATATTCATATTCACAGGCCAGTGGCATCTGAAACTGATTTCTCGGGTGAATCACTAATCTTGGTTCTCTTATTCAATTTGTTAGCAGCAGTCTTTAACCGTTTTCCCAAATTAAGCTCTTTCCGCGACTTTATGAAATCTTGGGGGAAAAATTCGCTAAGAGTTGATTGAGTTCCTTGTTGTTTTTTGTTATTCATATCTCGTATCAAGGGGACCATAACCTCGTCCACTCTTTCCTGAGTCCAGTTAACATTGTACATCATGAATGAACGGATCTGGTCTAAACTAGGTATACCCCACTTAAATTGACTTTCGTCGCGGTCAACCTCGGGGGTCTCATATGCACTAAACACTACCAGATCAGGAAATGAGTCTGGGAGATATAACTTTCCGTTTTTAATCTTTGCGAGCAACGTTTTTTTAAGCCCCGATGGTTGACGGCTCTTGGCGTCGGTCTTCGTAATTTGCTCATCAAACCATATTTTAAACTCTTTTAAACTTCCGAATTCGGCTAAAATCTCCATGGCTAACACCGGCCCTATACCTTTGACACCCTCGGTGTAATCGCTACCCAACAATAGTGCTAACTCGATCAACTTTTGTTGATTAAGTCCAACCTTATCTTCAACTTCCCCCATAATGTAACATTCGACGTATTGTTTTTGATTAAACATATTCTTGTAAACTTTATCGCCTCCAAATAAGAAACAATCACTGTCATCGGTGACAATGCCATCAACCAACTTTAGTTTGAAAAGTTCCGCGCATTGTGCTTCTGCCTCCATAGGTGCCGTGATATATGGAATCCCGAACCGACGAAGCAATTCTTGCACATCACTAATCATAGTTTGAGTCACTTCGTCCGAATCTCTCTTTTCTTTGTTCAATTTTTCTTGAAGCAATTGCTCTCGAGAAACACTGGAATTGATAGAGGACAACGGGATCTCATATGTCTTCTTTATCGACGACTTGAAGTTTTCATGATCATCCTCTTCTTCTCTTAATTGGTTGAGAAGCTCACGGCCGTCTTCGTCTTCAAAATCATAATCTATGATTTGTGCTTTCCTAGTATCGCCTTCTTTTGGTGAAGATACTTGCTCCTCGGCTTCCATCTTTTTTGATGGGCCTGGTGGTGCTATTTCTTGCACATCATCACTGAGATTCTCTTCTGTTTCTGAGATCTCGTTGATATTATTTGAGCTATTGGTTGAAATGAGTTCTCTGGCTTCATGCCAAGGGATCAAACCAGCTTCATCGTCCTCAATAAATTTATCTCTGGTATCTGGAGCCTCGTCATTTAAATTGAGCTGTTGATGAATATTGTTCTTCGAAACGTCCTGATTAAACCAGGTTGGTAAAGGTTGACTTTTAGGTACCTTGTCTTTTTTTGGCTCTTCAACTTTTTCGTCCTCTTCGACTACAGCCTCTGGCAGATCTTCTGTGGAGCCTGATTCGTTGGTTGCTAGAACAGATCCATTGGAGTATGAATAAGACATTCCTGTTTTCATGGTTGTTGGTTTCTCTGTTTCCTCTTCAGAAAAAAAGGCGTGATCGTCATCGTCATCGTCTAATTGTGGGTCTCCCTTTTTCTCTGATTCTTCAACTGATATATTTGGCGGTGGCCCACCAAAGAGGAAAGATGTACCGAACGATCCTACCTCATTTACGTCTTTTTCCTCTTCTTTGTCAATTTTCGTGTCTTTTATTTTCTTCTTGTCGCCAGCTTGCTTATCATGTTTCCCTGTAAGTGGGATCTTAGATTTTGTCGAAAAGAGAAAAGATCCTGCCAAACCAGTGTTAAATTTATTGGATTCAGATTTAGTGATGGGATTACTGCCATTGAGTTCTGCCTTCTTTTGATAAAGATCTTCCAAGTCTCTCTTTGAATTCTCAATCGCTAAACGAAGATCTTGTGAATGGAACCCATCCTCAGTTTGTATCCCCGGATGTTTGTCTTCGAACTGACTGTAGAGCAGCTCAATTAGAGCTTTCTGTTGCTGCTTTTCCTCTTCCGTCTCATCAATTTCCAATGCAACGTCTTCAAAATCTTCATCGCTATCTTCATCTTTGGCTGGTTTCACCTCCTCGACTGTTTTTACTGTTTGAGTCGGCTTCAGAACAGCGCCTATGGGAGCTAGATTGGTGAATGGGTTTTTCACTTCATTTCCATCTTCATCTAATGTGATGGGGTTTTTTTCGGATGATTCATTTTCAATAGAAAGTGTCCAACCATCATCATTCTTGACAAGAGCATATTTTCTTTCTTTATCGCCCGCTATTCTTTTAGTTGCGTTCCCGTCATCACCCATCCCCGCTACATTCATCAATTTTTGAGTATAAAAATTTCTCTTTTGCACCTGCTGGATCTGAAACTTGGAGAAGTCCAAGTCGTTGGGAAACAATGCTTCCAATTGGTCTTTTCTGTACCCCATTCTCAATCTGGATTTCAATCTGAGATGTGAAAGAATCATATACTGGGTTGGTGTAGGTAGGAGTAGGAATTCTTTCGAATTGGGATCAACAGTATTGATATCAATTCCATCTACGTAATCAAACTCTGCAAGGGATTCATTAAATTCATCTTCCGGCATGATCCTCTCATCGTTTGTTCTTACATGAAATCTTTCGATTTTCGGAAGATGGTACTCATCATTTTTAATGAATCTTGTACTTTTAGGTTTATCAAGTTGCTGAGAGTTTACATCTGTCTTTGTACCGTGCATAGGATGATTTATAGGTAGATCTTCCAAATATATGGTGTCTTCGTCCTCATCATCATTATGGTCCCGGCGGTTCTTTTGGGACTGATGGTACTTCTGTGCTTCTCTTTGGACCTGAATGGCTAGCAACTTCTGTGCGGTTTCTCTGGTGGATTCTGTGTGACCTTCACGTCTCTGTTTTCTTTTAAGAATGGTTTCACGTTTCAATACGGGGGCCCCGCCATCAAATACAAAAATGGGATAGATTCCAAAGTAGAGGAGTTTGCAAATTCTTCGAAAGAAACCCACGATATGAGATTGGGCCAAAGCGTTACCTTCTGAATCACGAACTGCTTTAAGGAACTGGTAGATCCAAATGGACGCATCAACAGCCAATCGTTTACGAGAGAGTGCCTCAAGACGGACCGGCCGTGCTGTTGGTCCCAAGATTTCCCAGAGTGAATGGACACCCATGATGGTGGCGATTTAAGGAAGTGATGGCGATGATGATGATGATGATGATGATGATTTGGGGACGTCTCACCAAATTGCGAAAAGCAACCACTTACGTAACCAAAGAGGGCTCTGATCTATCGTCATAGATTACTGTACATTATCGGATTAGTGCGCCTGTCCCTCCAATTATTAAAGGTGGGATCCAATCACAGGACCAACAGCCGTACACCCGCTGGAGCGCCTCCTCACAAAATCAGTACCCGAGGAAGCCAAGGCCTGAAAGTTTAATCAACGACAATATCAATTGATCCTTATTCTGAACCAATTGCTTACACCACCCATCGTATAGAACCAACGATGTCGCAGGATTTTATCAAGTTCAATTCCAGAAGATCTACCGTGTACTCCACCAAGGGCATGGTGACATCTACGCAAGCGTTGGCCAATGCTGCTGGAGTCACCATTCTCGAGAAGGGGGGCAATTGTGTGGAAGCAGCCATTGCAGTGAGTGCTGCCCTTTGTATTACAGAGCCCACGTCCACGGGGATTGGGGGGGATTGTTTTGCCCTTTATTACAAGAAGAACCATCAGGGATCTGGTGGCCAGGTGCTTGGCTTGAATGGCACGGGAAGAGCTGCTAAGGAGGTGACCATTGACGATGTATGGAGACTCCATAACCAAGGGGAGCCCATGCTGCGGATTCCTTATGAGTCGGTGTTTTCTGTGACTGTACCAGGAGCAATTGCTGGATGGTACGATGCTTATCGTCAATGGGGATCCAAAAAGGTCACCTTTGAAGAGATTTTACAGCCGGCTGTTGAATTGGCAGAAAACGGGTTTCCCGTAGCAGAAGTGGCGTCGTATTTGTGGAGAAGATCTGTTCCCAAGATACAGAGACAAAACACCTTGGTCCCCCATGAAGAAAACCCTTTTGTTGTAGGAGAACTGGGTCCTCGTGAAGGGGACATTGTGGAGAATAAGGGGGTCGCTGAAGCTCTTAGGTTGATTGGTAGGTACGGCAAAGAGGTGTTCTACGCTGGTGAAATTGGGGATGCAATTATCAAACAAACTAATTCCAGGCATCATAAGTTAACTCACCAAGATTTGCAGGATCACCAGAGTACGTTTGTTGATCCCATCAAAATCGACTTCTTTGGATACGAAATCTGGGAAATCCCGCCTAACGGCCATGGGATCGTTGCTCTAATGGCTTTAGGAATGATCCAGGCATTACACAATAGTGGCAAGGTCGACATTACTCGTTTAAACCACAATTCTCCAGAATATCTCCATTTAATTATCGAAGTGTGTAAGCTTGCATTTTATGATTCAGATGAATATGTGACTGATCCACAATTCAAAGATATCCCAATTGAAGGTCTACTCAGTGAAGAATATTTAGCGGAAAGAGTGAAATTATTTGACCCAACTAAGATTCTTGACAGTAGTGTGATCAGACATGGGGTTCCTGATCCCAAGTATAAATCGGACACGGTTTATCTTGCGGTTGCAGATAGTAATGGAGAATCGTGTTCTTTCATCAATTCAGTATATGAAGGATTTGGTAGTGGGATCTTAGTTCCTGAATATGGGTTTTGTCTACACAATAGAGGCGCCAACTTCAATCTTAGTAAGGGAAGTAACAATAGTCTTGAAGGAGGGAAACGTCCTTATCATACTATTATTCCTGGTATGATTACAAAGAATGGCGAATTATATGCCTCCTTTGGTAATATGGGAGGATTTGCTCAACCAGTGGGACATGTTCAACATGTTCTTAATTTGGTAGTGTTTGGAATGACGCCGCAACAACTGATAGATTCGCCCCGTGTTGTTCTTAGTGCCGACCCATCTACAACTGTTGACGATAGAGGAAGAGGTGCTGAAGGGCCAGTTAGTACACCGGTGACTATTGTTAATTTAGAAGATGGAATTTCACCACAAACACTACAAGCATTGAACAATTTGGGTCATCATACCAACCATGTCACGGGCTATGCACGTAGTGTATTTGGTAGAGCGCAAATTATTCAAAAATCTCAACTCCCCCATGGCAAATTCAAATATGCTGGAGGCTCGGATCTTAGAGGTGATGGTGCTTCGGCTGCCCTAATCTAGGTATATATGCGAACCGTGATGTGATGTTTCAACAACACCGACCAACAAAAAAAAAAAAAAAAACCAAAAAATAATACACATAGAAAATAACAATCTGGATAAAAATAAAAGCTATAAATCATCTACCACACTATAGATGAGTATTTATGTAAACCACTACGAGTAGTTGAGGTTCATGGCTGACAGTGTGAGGGTCTTCGCAAAGGAGAGAGTGGTGATTTTTTTTTTTTTGTGAAATAATGCGGAAATGTCAGCCCATAAATGGCACCATTACACAGTAGTAACCCCACACTTAAGTAGATTTTATTACATTTTTTAACAAATATTTGCTTGTCATTGATACGAGCTAGAGTAGAGATCCTGACGCCCGAGACCCCCAGAAGTTCGTGATTATTTAGTTGTTGGGATGGGTGGTCGACCCCACACTTCGGTGAACTTTTGTGGCAGCCCCACTCCGAACAAAGATTGAATTTATTTGTCACTTAACCCCCGCTTGAATGCAGGAAACGTTGTGGGGGAGAAACTAGTGTTTTACAGGCTTAGGGTCAAGAATGACGGGGTTAAAGATCTCCAAAAAAACGGGGGGTGCGGGTGAAAATATTCAAAAATGCTATTGGTTACCATTACTATACTCAAAACCCTGTTGTTACTTTGCTTTTACTAGTGAAACTGGTTACCCCTTCCAGTCCGACCCACTCCGAGCCAAATGACAAGCATTTTTTTATTTTATACGACGGTCACGTGTGACGCATTAAATGCCGATCCCTTATAGACATGTTATTCCCACCCCCACTTGAACTACTCATCTTCTGAACACAAAAACTTCGTATTGCAGCAATATAAGTAGGCAAGCATCCCCAGGTTTATTAAAAAAATGTACATCTAAACAATCTACGAATTCGGCAATGTCTGACTTGGAAAACCAACAACCTCAACCTCACACTCTCGTGGTAGAATCGGAAGATTCTTCCAATGGCGTTCACCAACATAAAAATGGCTTCACCAAGGTTCATTCCTCTGGTGAATACATACAGTTTGGAAACGAACGTTACCTCAAGTCCGAATTGGTCGAGGCTTTCGGTGGTACTTTGAATCCTGGTAAGGCTCCTCCTCCAAAGCACAACTTGGCCAATCCTGCTCCCTTGGGATTGTGTGGCTTTGCTCTTACCACCTTTGTTCTTTCATTGATCAATGTGGAAGCTAGAGGCGTGACTATTCCAAATATCGTGGTTGGCTTGGCCTTCTTCTACGGTGGTGCTGCTCAATTGGTCGCTGGTTTATTCGAAATTGCGGTTGGTAACACCTTTGGTGGTGTTGCTTTGTGTTCTTATGCTGGATTTTGGGGCTCTTATGCCGCTATTCTTGTGAAATCTTTTGGTATCACTAAAGCTTTTGGTACGAACAAAGAAGAATTGGGACATGCCCTTGGTATATTTTTGATTGCTTGGTTTATTTTCACCTTCTTCTTATGTTTAATGACCTTGAAATCCACCGTGGCTTTCTTCTGTGTGTTCTTTTTCTTGAGTATCACGTTCTTACTATTGGCAATTGGTGAGATTAAAGCAAGTGTTGGATGTAAGAAGGCTGGTGGTGTTTTCGGTTTGATTACCGCTTTCTGTGCTTGGTACTGTGCCTACGCTGGTTTAGCCAATCACGAAAACAGTTACTTCCAGGTACATGCTGTGCAATTACCTGACTTACAAGATAAGGAAAAGAGTGCTTAATGGCCTGTCTTCCCCCCCCCATGAAGATCTTAACTGAGATGTACCATAGTACACGAGCTCTCTTAATTGTGATCTGGATCTGACTTAGTCAATCCTTAGATTGATCTTACTGGAGTACTTAGTACTCTACCGAGCCTTACTAATGAGTTTATTGATGTGATTTATTTATTAACGTAACTGCTATTTATTTGAATCTAATAAAACATATTTAAAATGTGTTGTATTGTGTTGTATTGGGCTCTATTTATCAAAAGCCATTGATATATATTCGAAAAAACCATTTATTTGCTCGTTTCAATAGAGTATTACAGTTGCAAGGACATTATGGTGTGTGCATTTCAATAGCCCTAGCAGATGCTACCTAACCATAAGAACTATTCAATAAATACACAACACTCCCCAAAAGGACATGTTCCAAAGGATCAAAGGGGACAGGTTCTTCATGGCTTGAATGATAACCAATCACTTGTATAATCAAATTTCTCCACGAGCTCTCCAGCATAGTATCTACACTAATTCCCCAAACTTGGATTATATGGGTGTACAAAAGTAGCAAATTCCAGCTCCGCTACCCGAAAATGGGCAAAACCTTTGCACATATGTCATCGTTTGTCTGGTCGATATTAATAATTTGCTTGATAAAACGGCTCAAGTCTTGGGTGAGTTTCTTGGTGGATAATCCCAAGTCATCAGCACAAATCAACAAGAGATCCGGTTGCAAATTCTTCAATATTTGGACATAGCCCTGGAGGTTCAGGCACTTGAGAAGCTTATAGTTATTGTCTCTTTTCACAAACTCTTGGTTTGGATCGTTATTTAAGTCTTCTTCAGAGAGATTGGGTGGAAGAATGAACACCACGTTTTCGGAATTGACAAGAATCTCATTTAATGGAAGTTTCAGGTTGATCACCGATGATGAAAGGGTCAACACCACCGACTTTCCGACATATTTCTTGGAGATCTTAAGCCCCGAGCTTCCACCATCGAGTTCATGAGTATCATTATAACTGGAGTATATTTTGTAGGTTAAGGCAGCCACTGAGCTGGCCACCAATGCTGCAAGCCAGAGCTTTGGGTTCTTCTGTGCTTGTTTGAGATGAGAGGGCATTATTGGTAAAGCAAAACCTCCTGGAATTGATGCAATTATATTGTACTTCACTAGTTAATAGTAGGGCGTTGCTATAACTGGAGATTCAGTTACGGATGCTGAACCGAGCATGGGGGGGTGATCATGACCAGGTAAATGAATTGTGTCACGTGACCTACGGTCCCATACCGCACAATAACATAGCCAATTTCCGAGGGGCACCCCCCGGTTTGATGTCCCAACATTTTTTATCCTCTCCACTTTACTAAGGGACGGAACTAGAACTAACTGACTGATGAGGGGTGATACTAGTTCAACAACCACATCCCTTATTTTGGTCTACACGTGCTACAACTGAAATGGTCCCCTGAAATTTGACTGGGCTTGCAGCACCCTTTTTCTTCTAGATATCACGTTTGGGATAGTTCACAAGCTAGTGATTCTGTGGGGATAAATAAGAGTGGTTCCATATTTAAGGCTGCGAAATAACACCATTTTGCATACAGTATTTCAACAGCTTTTGGAAATATACAATTTTTCCATTAGATACAGTGCTCGTCAAAGGGTGCTGTGTAAGTACAACAAGTGTAACCAGTATAACCAGTATAACCAGTAGAACAAGTAAACCAATATAAACAGAATAACAACTAAACCAGAATTACCAGAATAACAAGTTAACCAGAATTACCAGAATAACCAGAATAAACAGTATAACAAGTAAACCAGTAAACCAGAATAACCAGAATAGCAAATAAACCAGTAAACCAGTAAACCAGAAGAAACAGTATAACCAGTATAAGGTGCCAAGGATTTCGCCGCTAGCGCACTACCCACTTTAGAAGCTAATAAGGGTGCAGTAGCGCCTAAACTGAACACTAGGGTTCTGTAACCGATGAAGGTCCTCAAGACAAAGAGGAAACGGAAACCCATATTTAGAGGTTCCACATTTATTACTTGATACCGTAGTTGTAGCCGATGGCCAGGGCCACCTACTTTAAAATGGCCACCCATCATGGAACGCAATTCTCCTTCCAAAATAAGTATATACATGCGACAGAGCCACATACTAACTGTGGATGGAGCGGAATATGTTTTCCACTATACTCATACTGTTCCAGACAGACATCCTCATAGTACCTATTGCTTAGATGAAAACTCCTCGTGGCTTGCTTTAGGTATGTCAACCGTAAGTCCCCCCCCCCCCCCCCCCCCCCCCCCCCAAACACCGCGCTATTCACCACCAGGTCCAGCCATGTCGCACTGTCTGTGGTTAGTGTCGGTTGGTATAGTACACTTTGCTCCCCACCTCGCGGACCGACGTCCAAACACAGCCAGTGCCAGAAAAAAATCAACAGTCACTTGAACCGACAATAGCGAATTTATTCATTAGCTTCTATCGATTCCAAGGCACTAGGTGTACCCCGTGGAGCCCAATCAATTACACAGCACACCACTACCAAACACCCGCGCCTTGTTGGCCTGTTCGTCCTTTGAATCCTGGCCCGCCCCAATCCTCTTGTGATATCCAACAGTCTACTTTCAAACCTGCTTGAACACGTCAACGCTCGACTGGTTCCCCCACCATCGTACAAATCCATCTTCCCTTCATCAAATCGCCCGTCCTTGCTATCCATAACCAGCATCTAGTTTTTGATTCGAATCCTTTCCATCAACTATCCTCCCACCACCACTACAATCCTCTCCACACGTCTTTCTTCACCCTTTTGTTCTGCCGATTGACTGTGTAAACCCCCTGCCCAACATGATGAAGGGTTTCAAAAACAGACTCACCCGGAATAAGAGTCAAGGCTCCAAAAAGTCCGATAAAAAGGCTGAAAAGGACAAATCCGATAAAAAGTCCACTCCTCCTCCGGGCCAGTCCCCTTCCGGGAAAACTCCAAATTCATCGTCGTCTTCTTTGAAATCAAACTCTCCAAGTCCTTCTAGAAACAATAGTAGCAATTCCGTCAAATCCGCAACCTCAGGTACCTACAACCCCACTGCTTCCACTGCCCAAGTATCTCTGTCCCCCACTCGTAATCTGCCAAAACCTGCCGATTCCCCAAAGATTACTATAAACAACGTTGATTTCGATTCTTCCAATTCGGCTACTAACAATTTTGGTACTGGTACCAATAGCAATATCAACAACATATCTGGAATTGCATCTTCTTCCTCTTCATCAAACTCCAATTCCCCAATACATCCCCAGATTCATGCCATAACTCCTCTGCCTGGCTCCTCTTCTCCTTTTGAAGGTAAAGCCACCCATAGTCAACAACCTTCAATCCATCCTTTTCTGTTAAATACAAACATCGCATCTCCTGCCAAAGAAAACATCGATATTGATTTGATTGTCACCCCAAAGAGACATTCTTCTTCCCGGTTTGAACCTTCCACTTCTGATCGGTATCAAGAAATCACGAAATTGCCAAACTTTGATGAAGTATTACCTGAAGAACAAATTCCTTTGTTTATTCAAAAAATTGATCAATGTAATATAATGTTTGATTTCGGTGATCCAACTTTTGATATAAGAGGTAAGGAAATTAAGAGAGTGACCTTGCAAGAATTGATTCAATTTATTTCCAATAACAGATTCAGTTATACAGATGAAATGTATAAACACGTGGTTACCATGTTTAAAAAGAATTTGTTTCGTCCAATTCCTCCACCTGTAAATCCAGTTGGTGATCTTTTTGATCCCGATGAAGATGAACCAGTGAGTGAATTAGCTTGGCCTCATATGCAAGCCATTTATGAATTCTTCTTGAGGTTCATTGAGCTGCCTGATTTCCAACATCAATTGGCTAAAGTTTATATTGATCATGATTTTATTTTAAGAATCTTGGAATTATTTGATAGTGAGGATCCTAGAGAAAGAGATTGTTTGAAAACTACTTTACATAGAATTTATGGTAAGTTCTTGAGTTTGAGAAGTTTCATCAGAAAGTCTATCAACAATGTTTTCCTTCAATTTATTTATGAAACTGAAAGATTCAATGGAATTGGTGAATTATTGGAAATTTTAGGCTCGATTATCAATGGGTTTGCCTTACCTTTGAAGGAAGAACACAAGATCTTCTTGGTGAGAATTTTGATTCCATTGCATAAAGTCAAGAGTGTTTCATTATATCACCCACAATTGGCTTACTGTATTGTTCAATTTTTAGAAAAGGACCCATCATTGACTGAAGACGTTATCATGGGATTGTTGAGGTTTTGGCCAAAGATTAATAGTCCTAAAGAAGTTATGTTTTTAAATGAAGTGGAGGATATATTTGAAGTTATGGAACCAAATGAATTCTTGAAGATTCAAATTCCTTTATTTGCTCAATTATCAAAATGCATTTCTTCTCCTCATTTCCAAGTTAGTGAAAAGGTTTTATGTTACTGGTCAAATGAATATTTCTTGACATTAATTACTGAAAATGCCGAGGTTGTTTTACCAATTATTTTTGCTTCATTATACGAATTAACTAATTCAACTCAACCAGGTATAGAGAATGGTATTATGCAAAAAAAGTTATCGGATAACCCAAGTGCAACCAAAGATGCCAATGGAAACTTGATCGATAAAGGTTTGGTGTTACAAGATTTAAATCAAGGGATAATACCAAGTTCAAATGATACCAACCATCCTCATCACAACTTAATTCAAGTCCATGAAAATCATAGCAGTAATACCATGAATAATCTTCATCACCCCCATGATATGAATGGTGATATGAATGATGAAGAATATTATGATTCATTCTCTTCGTTGCAAAATTCAGGTGCCCACGATGAGTTCAATGGTTACGATGAAACTAACAACATCCTTCAACACAATTCAGCCACTTCTAATTGGAACAGAAGCATTCATTCTTTAGCATATGGTGCATTGAAAGTGTTTATGGATCATAACCCGATTTTATATGATCATTGTACTATGTTGTACCATCAATCTTTGGAAGAACAGAAACAAAGAGAAATCGCTAGAAAGGAGGGCTGGAGACGTATCGAAGAATATGTGAGAAGTATAAAGGAAAAGCAAAAACAGGAATTGGATCAAGGTATGACAGGGGGGTTGGTGAGTCGTTAACCAGCCCCAAGCCCCCAAATTAATCCAAAGATGAAACATAAATTTGGTTATCTGTAGAATTCAACCTCCAAAGACAATGATAACAATGATACTTGCTTGAATCAAGCTTAAGGTTGGCTTTTAGAGCAACAAGGATTGAAAACTGAATCTGGCTACTTGAACGAACAAGAATACATCGCGTTGTTTTTTTGTATGTTTCTTATTTCTGTCCTTATTTTCTTCATTCCTTCATTGACTGTTTTTATATTGTTGCATATAATGCTCAGATTTTGTTAACATTCCTAAAAGGGATTTGGTGGGTTATTTTGATACCGCTGTCATTTATATTGTATGTATGTCAATGCAAACGTTAAAAACTATAACTAAAACTTTGATTATTTGGGAGAGGCTTTCACGAAAAACGAATTTACATACCTTACATTATCAAACCATCAAGTAATGGGAGATCGAAAAATCAGCCATAATGGGTAATTAACTAGTTTTACTATCCAAGTAGTTGTAATTAGCAAATTTTATAGGCAATTAATATTGTACCTATAGAATTTGTATTGATTATATTATTAGAAGTGATTTGATATGAGTCAAAAGTACTTTTTATTGTATTTGATAATTATATTATCCATAATTTCTAGCAACAAGGCAATATTATTTTACTATTATAAGTGTTACAACAAGAACAAGCTATAGAACCTATTCATGAGAAGGCCAAATAAAATTTTATTATTTTTGTGGGAGTTATGGGCCAGATTACAGTTAGCTCATTCCTATATACTTGAGGAGTCTGTATGACTGAATTACATATTCACTATAGCATGTCTTGTTGGAATTTAGGTACAACTTTTCAGGGTTACCCGGCCATCAAGTGGTATAAAGTCGTGGGTGAAAAATGTTGAAAATATAAATTACTTTATGATTGAGGCATAATGTATGTATCATACAGTGTGAAATGATGATTCTACTATCGGAATGCATACGTGCATCATGAACCTAAATCCTATAGAACCGCTACACTGATCACACGAATGAAACTGAATCAGTACTAACAAACAGAAATTATCGAAATTTACAACAATGGGGCCGAAGATGGGGCCGAAGAAGATGATAGCTACCAACGGAGGATATCACAGGATACCAAATGCCGGAGTAGACGCAGTAATAGTAAATTGTAGGAGGTGTCACGATTGAAGCAAGTGAGTAAGTGTTGCCAGGATGCTGATGCTACACAAGATGGTGGGCTAGGTGAATGGGACCACATGCCGAGGTTGTTTGGTACGGCTGGTTTGTAATTCCTTGAGAACGATGGAGATACGGTCAAGCAGTAGGGAGGCAAAGAGTAACGAACACACGAACTACTTACACTAGCCACTAGCTGCAAGTTTGACACATGATGCTGCAAGTTTGACATCAATAAATATAGGCATACAGAAAACGTCGAAATATCGTCAAAAGCAAGTTGCTTAGCTAGAGGGCCGGGAAATTTGCAATTTGTCTACAAACCCACTTGAAGGCAGAGTATCAATTATTACCACTTTTACACAAAATCTGCAAAAACAAAAAAACCAGGCAAAGAAACAAGGTGTTGCCAAAAGAAAAGACGACCATACGAATCATGCCAGCAAGCACAAGAACCTCGGTTTTTTATTTGTAGCAGACCAAGCACAGAGCCCCACTCTTGCTCCAACATACATAGGGACCCCAGGGTTGCTCCCCACAGTAACCAAGATTCCGTTTTACACGCGAGTCAAACTAATAATGATTACTAACCCTATTGATCTACAATTTGGCCAGGATCTGGTGGCCCCAGTAGATGTAGTATGTTGGAAAAACGCCCATACTAGGCAGAGTAATTACATGTGTCTGTAAGAAACAATGTCTTCCAACCCCCAAGTCCCCCAATTCCCCAAGCTTCTTTTGTAGAACCTCAGGACTGTTGTAATCTTTTATACCTTGTTTAGTTTTCTGACCCGCACTGAAAAATAGCCCTTATACTCCACCAACTCTCCACTACAAGGGCTAATAAACCGGGATAAGTACAACCAGCCTGCGGCCACCACCGCCACCACCACCGCCACCACCTCCGGCGTATCTCCAACCAACCTGAAGTCTATCTACATCTGCCACAATATCGATCTACTGATAACCCTGTGGATTCGGACCTGCCGCGGAGCATCACCCAATCTATCCACCATCACACTACCATAACCATCTCTACACAAAAATTAGTAAGGCCATCGCAAAAAATTTTCCTATATAAGGACCAGAAGTTCTGCACCAGTATCGTTTAATTTTCTTTTTTTGGCAACGATTGCCCGTTTCCTTAAGTCGAATCTTGTTTTAATAATAATAATGGTTTTGGATTTTTCTACTGCTACCAAGCACTTAGCTTCCTACCCTAAGAAGGATGGATTATCTATCAAACAGTTGATTGACTCTACCAACTTTGGTGGATTGACTTACAATGATTTTCTTGTTTTGCCAGGGTTGATCAACTTCCCATCTTCGGCCGTCAACTTGGAAAGCAAATTGACCAAGAACATCACCTTGAAGTCTCCATTTGTTTCTTCTCCTATGGATACTGTCACTGAAGAAAACATGGCCATTCACATGGCTTTGTTGGGTGGTATTGGTATTATCCATCACAACTGTACTGCTGAAGAACAAGCTGAAATGGTTAGAAAAGTCAAGAAGTACGAAAACGGCTTTATCAACGACCCCGTGGTTGTTTCCCCTGATGTCACCGTCGGTGAAGTCAAGGCCATGAAGGAAAACTTGGGTTTCACTTCTTTCCCAGTTACTGGTATGTATCTCTCCAAAATTTTGTTTTATTGTGATTGTTGTTGTCCCCTATTCATCAGACTCATTTTCGTGGATGATCAAAACTTTAATTAATAACTTTCGTTCTACCGATTTTTCATCAAACGATGTTGTGGAAACCTTTTTTACTGAGCAAAATGAGTCGATGAACCTTTGAGGGGACTGATGTCTTATTTTTCATTCCAGAATCTTTTACTAACTTTATAGAAAACGGTAAGATTGGTGGTAAATTGGTTGGTATCGTCACCTCTCGTGATGTCCAATTCCACGATGACAACACTTCTAAGATCTCTGAAGTCATGACCACCGACTTGATTGTTGGTAAGCAAGGTATTGATTTGGCTGAAGGTAATGCTTTATTGAGATCTTCCAAGAAGGGTAAGTTGCCAATCGTTGATGGTGACTACAACTTGGTCTCTTTGATCTCTTTGACCGATTTACAAAAGAACCAAAGTTACCCAGATGCTTCCAAATCTTTCCACTCCAAGCAATTGTTATGTGGTGCTGCCATTGGTACTATTGAAGCTGACAAGGAAAGATTGGTTAAGTTGGTTGAAGCTGGTTTGGATGTGGTTGTTTTGGACTCTTCCAACGGGTCTTCTATTTTCCAACTTAACATGATCAAGTGGATCAAGGAAAAGTTCCCAAAGTTGGAAGTTATTGCTGGTAACGTTGTTACCAGAGATCAAGCTGCTTTATTGATTGAAGCTGGTGCTGACGGTTTGAGAATCGGTATGGGTTCTGGTTCCATCTGTATCACTCAAGAAGTTATGGCTTGTGGTAGACCTCAAGGTACTGCTGTTTATAATGTCACTGAATTTGCCAACCAATTCGGTGTTCCATGTATTGCCGATGGTGGTATTGGTAACATTGGTCACATCACCAAGGCCTTAGCTTTAGGTGCTTCCTGTGTCATGATGGGTGGTTTATTGGCTGGTACCTCCGAAACCCCAGGTGACTACTTCTTTGCCGATGGTAAGAGATTGAAGAGTTACAGAGGTATGGGTTCTATTGATGCCATGCAACAAACCAAGACCAACGCCAACGCTTCCACTTCCAGATACTTCTCTGAAGCCGACAAGGTTTTGGTTGCTCAAGGTGTTTCCGGTTCTGTCGTTGACAAGGGTTCTATCACCAAGTTTGTTCCATACTTGTTCAATGGTTTGCAACACTCTTTGCAAGACATTGGTGTCAAGTCCTTGACCGAATTGAGATCTCAAACCGACAATGGTGAGATTAGATTTGAATTCAGAACTGCTTCTGCTCAATTCGAAGGTGGTGTACATGGTTTGTACAACTACGAAAAGAGATTGCACAACTAGATAGGGAAAACAATTGTATATTAAGATCAATTTGAGTAATAAAAATATAGAGCCGGCGTTGAGGCTGGCGGATGTAACACTGATCTAGCTGTAGCATGTAAATGGAGGATGCTTTGGTGCTGAAGGTGGATTTAATTAGGTAATATATTACTAATACACATTTTCACTCCAGAAACCCTAATTTAACCTTTGAATAAGAGCATGGATCAATCTTTTAGTATGAACACTCTATCTGAGTCACCAAAAGCCCCACTTGGGCACGTAGAAGCTTTTTCAATCGCAACATGTCCATGTACTGTGGTCTAATATTTTGAGATAGTACAACAAATTTAAAAAGTTCAAAGAAAGATCAAAAACAGAACAGCTACCAAGTGGATACGAGACCACACGACCTTTATCAAACAACTTCTTCGAATGTGTGTCTCGTAACTGTAATATACTGAAGCTAGAAAGGCAAGGTCGTGTGCACCTCAATATCTACATGTACGGTTTTCACAGTTATCCACCAAATGATACCAAGTACTAGTGCATTGTTGAAACTGAATGAGACCACAGCCGACCAAATTCGACCAAAACGCGTCGACCAACTTGGACCAAGATGTAAACAGTTCACGGTTGACGAAATATCACCAAAATCAACATGAAGTCAAGCAGTATCTTCATGATACGGTGTCGACCCAATTCCCCAAAGTGTTTGAAAGATATGGCCCAGATTACAAATCAATTGAGTTGACGGAATTGCTAAAGGACGGAGAGATTCTTTGTAGACTCGGATCGTTGCTTCCAGCTTCCAAGTACCCACAAAACCCCAGCACCAAGTTTAAGAGTTCCAAAATGCCATTTGTGCAAATGGAAAACATCTCGTTTTTTCTCAGTACATGTGAGTTGATAGGATTGCCTCATGACGAGATCTTCCAAACAATCGATCTTTATGAAGCAAAAGATCCATTTCAGGTGGTGATCACGCTCATGTCATTTTCGAGACTAGCCAATGCCATTGATGGGTCCAAGTTTCCTACTGTTATCGGGGCCAAACCCACAAAAGTAAAGCCCAATGTTCCTAGTAAGCCGTTTAGGCTCAGATCGTGATATAATCGTACTTAATTATATTATGGCCCCAACAATTTATTGGGGTCCAAGAACCACATGATTCTATACGGGCCAAATTGGGACAGGTGTATGGATTATTTCAGCTGACGATGTATTCGTATCAATCCTCTGACATATCTACCATGAAGCTGGGACGCCTGCATACTAGCAATGGCATCACAGGTATCTAATCGCAACAGCCACGAATTGGAGGAACGACTCACGTGCCTAGCCAACGGTCACTACCAAAAGAGAATGGGATTCGGTATATATCAGTGGCCCTACGGGACGTCCTGTTTGGTTAGTGCCAAGCTTGAGAGCGATAACTTGTTGACGGCAGTAGCCAATTATACCCACCAAAAAAGTAATCCAGTTACGTAATACTCATCTCACTATATACAGTAGGCATCGAGTAAATTTTTTTTTTTTTCAGGCATCATCATCTCCATACCAAATTGGATCAACTAACACTTATCATAGACCCAATTTTCATAGCATAGCATAATGTCTGACGAAGTGATTTGGCAAGTTATAAATCACCAATTCTGTGCATTCAAAATAAAGACCGACACCGACCAGAATTTCTGTCGGAATGAATATAATGTCAGTGGTTTATGTTCTCGACAATCATGTCCATTAGCCAACGCCCGGTATGCCACGGTGAAGAACGTTGGAGGACGGCTCTACTTGTACATGAAGACGGCGGAAAGAGCACACATGCCATCGAAGTTGTGGGAAAGAATCAAATTATCTAAGAATTATCAAAAAGCATTATCTCAAATAGATGATCGATTACAATACTGGCAAAAGTTTTTGATTCACAAGTGCAAGCAAAGATTGACCAGATTGGTGCAGGTGGCTATCAACGAGAGAAGAATGGAGTTACAGGAGGAAGAGAGACATTATGTTGGAATCAAGCCCAAGGTCAAGAGAAGAGAAGAAAATAGAGAACGTAAAGCATTAGCAGCGGCCCGGATCGAAAAGGCCATTGAAAAGGAGTTACTAGAAAGATTGAAGAGTGGAGCATATGGTGATCAGCCCTTGAATGTGGATGAAAGTGTCTGGAAAAAGGTTTTGGGTAAGGTTGAAGGAGAAGAAGAAGAGGAGGAAGAGTTTGATGATGAGGACGATGTGGAATTGGAATCGGGAGATGAAAGTGATGTTGGAGAGGTCGAATATGTGGAAGACGACGGAGAAGACGAATTGGTAGATGTCGAAGATTTGGAAAGATGGTTGGACGATTCTTCAGGAGAAGAAGAAGAGGAATCTTCTGATGATGATGATGAAGATAATCAATCTCAATCCAATAAGAGCAAATCCGATACCACGCCTGCATCCAAGAAAAGAAGAAGACCAAGAGTGGAGATTGAATACGAACAAGAACAAGAGCCAATCACCAACATTGCCACATGAATCTAGACGCACCTGGGGTTTAGAGTTTTTTGTTGCCATACTCAGCCACACGGAATATTAATGTAAATCCCCCCCCCCCCCAAATAAATTTGCTAGGTAACAGAGTGGACATTTAATATATATGGCTGAAATCGATAATTGGTGAAAAGGTACCACGACACACCACTTTTTTGTAGGACCATGGAGGAGCCAAAATACATACACAACACTGAGGGCTATATTATTTTTTTTTTACCATGAACTTTGGAGCCCCAGCAGAAACTAAATATTTTAGTTCGATGATGTAATATAAATATCTAACACCTGTTTTTTAGAATCCCCATTCGGTGTGGCCGAGGGACATAAGCCATTTGTCTGGAGACAAACACCCACTTTTCTCCCGTCGAAAGTCTAAAGCTTATTGAGGAAGAAAGACAATTGGTTAGCTGGCGCAGGGTTGTGTATCCACGGTTGTTTACTATGCTCGAGATCTGATTATTCCAGGCCTTGGAAGTTGCAAATTACTGGTGATGTTGGTGAACCACACTAGTGCTCATCATGTATGGTGACGCAGATGCATGTCATTAATGCACCACATTTCGCAAAAAAAAAATTTGTTCACCCAACGGTAGGGGGGGCGGGGGAGGATCAACCCGGGGCCCAGTCGGGAAACCAAGTTTGGGGGAACCAAATCGTGGGGTACAAACTGGGCGCAGCTTGTTGGCTGTTAGCTGTTCGATACACCCCAAAACAAGCTGACTGGTAAGAACTTTTCTGTCTGCCAAGAGACATAGACGGGAAATTTCAGGGATTTACCGCTAATTTCCATGTTCTACGGAGTTAGCAGGAGGTAACAATTGCACCCATAAAGGACCAATCACGCCTCCCGTTCACGATTCAAAGCCACAACATTATAATGTGATAAGCAGAACTTTTGGTAACCCGGATGGCTGTGTGTGCCCCCATAGCCGTGCCATGCCGGTAATGAAGCTTGCCATGGCTGTAGTTGCAGTTGAGTGCTTCGGCATCACATGGCCCCATTTGTAATGGCCCTGTCAACGGAGGTTGCGGCACTAATTCATGCATGGCGGATCGGAATAAGCTTTAGGGCGATTCCGACATTTTACTATTTCGACGGGGTGTCTCTTTCAGCAACAACAAATCAGATAATTCTTACACCCGCCCCTCTTAGTTAATTAAAACAAATCCCTTCCCCACGCCCCCCCTGCTGCTTACATTCCCCAATCCCCAATTCCCAGTTGCGCCCAGATCTTTGACTGGCTAACCTAGATCTTTTCCCATAAAAAATTGTAACTGTTTGCTCGGAAAATGTTTTTGTAATGTCAGCGATACCGAACCCGCATATGACAGAGCCACATAACCGGGTTTATGTGTATTTAGATCCTTCTGGATATCTCTTTGGTATATAAGCAACCCTCATCCCCCCCCACTTACTAGGACCCCTAGCGTATTTTGTTGCCTCACACCCTTCCATACGTTCACATTAATTTCAGTCCATAATAGAACCCGCCAAAAAATACCCTTTTTCATACCATGAGCAGTCTACCTTCGTTAACACCATGGACCACCAGTAATTGGCCCACCCACACCACTTTGAGAAGTGTGAATCCCACCAATACTCCCGGATTGTTCAAAACGATATCTTCGGGTATTCGGGTTGCCAGGACCGCAACCGATCGGGTGGATCTTTTGTCTGCATCCGAAAACATCAGAGGCGCAGAAGCTTCTTTGACCATCATCAGTGCTCAGCAAGTATTGGCAACTGCCACCGATTCCAATGTCAAGGCCCAAGCCACAGATGCCATTTTTAGAGCCACCGTCAACTTGAAGGCCTTGAGCGACAGCAAAAACTTATATGACACTGATTTAAGCAGACCTGCCAACATCATCTATCTTGTGGTGTTTTCTATCATTTTTCTTCATATTAATATCATGCTTTATAAGTCTCGCTATCACTGGTTCAATATCACATTCTGGTGTGGCTATGGTTTGGAGTTTGCTGGGTTTCTCGGTAGAGTGTTGTCTTTTTCCGATACTTCCAATATCAATTACTACCTTCTTCAATATGTCTCTTTAACCATTGCTCCTGCGTTCATCATGGCCGGAATCTACTTTCTATTTGCCCAGTTGGTGGTCATTCACGGACGACACTATTCGGTGCTAAAACCAATGTGGTACTCGTATTTTTTCATTGCCTCAGACGTTCTTTCTCTTATGATTCAAGCTGGTGGTGGTGGTGCTGCATCTTCGGCTTCGCACCAGCACAAAAATACCCGCCCTGGTACCAATGTCATGATTGTGGGAATTGCCGTCCAAGTGGTGGCCATGACCGTTTTCCTCATTTTCTGGTTTGAGTTCTTGAATAGATTGTACTTCAAGCACCACAAAGATATCCTGCAAAAAACAGACAATCCTCTTGCCAAAAGATCCTTTCCCAATTTCTTCAAATTCTTGTTCAACACCACCAAGGCCAGAGAATTCACCAACCAATACCTTGATCATTATTACAACTCAAAATTCCAAGACATCCGTCAAAGAAAGCTTGTGTGCTATTATCCACTTGCTATCACCGTCGCCGTGGTGGTAGTTTACATTAGATGTGTTTATAGAGTGGTGGAATTAGCCCAAGGGTTCAGTGGCTATTTGGTCACTCACGAAGTGTACCTTATGGTTCTCGATGCCTTCATGATTTCTGTTAATGGTCTCATTTTTATTCCCTTCCACCCGGTCATAGTGTTTGGGAGTAACAACAGAATCAAGGTCGCTACCATCAAGCAAAACTTGGACGAGAAGCACGGGGATAGCGAAGACGATGTGGAAGGCTCGGATTCTCTTCCTCAACACCACCAACCTTCTCATGATTCGCAGACTTCTGTGAACACCGCCGGATCCGCTGGCTCTTTTAGTACCCCCATCGAGAAACAATCTTGAATATTACATCTTCTATATTCAGTCAATCTTGTAGAATGTGCTCTCTTACAATCACCTAACACCCGTAACTATCACTCCGTATCAACTTCGTATGCCTGTGTATCTTCCATATCCTCACGTGTGCGAACAGTTGCAGCAATTGCACACAAAAATCGTCGTTTTTTGCAATCAAATATCCCATCTGTGTTTGCAGCCATGAGTTTCCCGCCTCATAGCGATGTCGCTTTACAGCCCGCCACTGCATCAGCTATCTCTGGTGACGCGGATCCCTTGCTTCAGTTCCAACTACCGTTTTTCCCAACCGATCCCGACCCTTTACCGGACAATTCTGTTTCCGAGCTTCTCAAAGATGGTCACACCAACTACAAGTACTGCAACGACGGATTCATCTCGTTCCATTCACTAAAGCTCTGCTCGTCAAATGCTAAGCAGATGTCAAAGTATTTCCAAATGAGCTTGGGTTTCGATGAAATCGCCTATAAGGGCCTAGAGAACGATTCTCGTATGGTGGCGTCCCATGTGTTGCGGAATGGCAAAGTGGTAATTGAAATCGTCAATACATTGGAAACTGTGGAAGATGACAACCTTTTGAGGCTTCCCTACTTCAAAAAAGATTTGGATCGCCTCAAACTGGTCAACACATGCTATTACTCAGAAGAGTATAAAGTCACCACTGAGGACTTGGTGTTTGACTATGTAAATTGTCGGATCGAGGGTTTGATGGAGTCTCCATCGAGATTGACTCATGCCTTTACCAAACAAATTTATGACAAGATTGCTGACTCAAACGCTTACAAGAATTCGGTGAACTTATACGACAAATTGATCATCGATACTATCAACAATTCCGAATCCATATACAATGATATCATGGAATGCAGCTTGATTCAAAAGTTCCTCAAGAAACATGGCGAGGGCGTCATTGACATAGCGTTCCAGGTTCAGAATGTCGATCAATCTTTCCAAAAGGCCATCAACTCCGGGGCTGGTATTACCAGGAGTCCCCGGATATTCACTGATGCATTCGGCTCCGTCAAAATAGCTACCGTAAGTGTTCCCAACAGCGATATTCTCCACACTCTTGTAGAGAATATTAATTACACCGGGATCTTCCGTCCGGGCTACTCTCCTGCTTCAGCCAGAAATCAGGCATTTAAGAGATACCTTGGACTATTGCCTCCAGTGAGATTCTGTAACATTGACCATTGTGTGGAAAATTATTCCTGGAATGAAATGATGGAACAAGCCCAATTGTATGCAGATATGTTTGGTTTTAGAAAATACTGGTCTGTGGATGAACAAGATGTTTCCACTGGCAATTCTGGTCTTCGATCGATAGTGATGGCCTCCGGAAATGGAAAAATCAAAATGCCAATCAATGAACCAGCTGATGGGATAATGAAAAGTCAAATAGAAGAATTTAATGATTTTAATGGTGGACCAGGTATTCAGCATATTGCTTTGAACACAAATGATATACTTACCACTGTTGCTGGTTTACTTGGAAGAGGAATTGAGTTCAACAGTGCCCCTCCTTCATTTTATTCCACTCTTCGAAAGAACCTCATAAAGGATGATGTTACTCTATATGAAGACTTGGATCTCCTTGAAACTCTCAATATTTTGGTTGATTATGAACCATCGTCTAGGCAAAAAAAGACTAAGAGATGTGATTATCTTTTGCAAATATTTACCAAACCACTTCATGATCGGCCTACTTTGTTTATTGAAGTTATTCAAAGACGTCATCATAATGGTTTTGGAAAGAGAACCTTCAAAGGTCTTTTTGAATCTATTGAAGAACAACAAAAACTAAGAGGTACCTTTGTTCCTTCCAAACATTAATTAGCACTAAAGTGGCTAGCATGGAACTGAAATAGCTTAACAATGCATGTTTCTTTAAACCTTTGTGTAGTCAAAAAGTGAACTGTTTTGATGGTTCACAATTAGAATTTTCTTTGAACGGTTAATTAATATCACATATATATACATATATATATACAAGAATAGCAAAAACACAGCCTCAAACCTTAGATGTGTTTAATAATGATATAAATAGATACCACTATCAATTAGAACCAACTGCTTGTCGAAATTATAAATATAAAATCATGATTATACAAGTAATTAGTATTACATAATAAACTATAAATATACTTTTAGATCCACCACTTGTGATTGGGACCTAGGTGAGCCATAATTTATATCTATTTATATCTACCTTATATAACTATTATACATACATACATAGGTATACATATATCTATTAACAAGCACAACTTAGTCTTCCAAATTGAATTGAGTAGGTAATGCAAAAGAATATAGTAATACAAACATTGTTATTTCATGGTGTAAAAGATATATGAAAGTCAGCACGGAATCTACTGGCAGACATTAACTCTTTATTACTAATTTAGATCGCTTTGTGAGTTATAAGTTTGTTAAAGCAAGGGTAATAAAATAAGCAGTGGGACGTAGCTTTTAGATAAGATTTGGTTTTATCTGTAAATTTAATCAGAATACAATTGATCAAATCCCACCGTGATGAATATATTATAGACTACATCCTAAAAAAGCATTAGTTGAGTGGGGACTTTGTTATTTCCCCACCAAACAAGTAATCCTTTTCGTTTTCTAGCCTATTAAAGATATTTTCTTTTGTCTCTTTCGAGTCTGCTACTTCATCAAACTCCGTTGTTTCCAGTTGCTGATAATTTGTCAGATCTTTAAGTCGATGGCCAACAGAATTATAGTAACTTTTTAGGTCTTCCACAAATAGAGGAAAGAGTATGACATCCAAGCCCTCATTTCGGGCTATTTCATGAGCACGATCGAAAGGAATCCATACCCCTTTCAAGTTCATGGAGCCTACCTTGACGACATTTCTGACCTTTTCTGTTTTCAATATTCCGTCCCTCTTTCCTCTTGTCATTCCAAGTACATTGAGAAGCTTTGTACCATTTATAAAGTTGGTATCCTCTCTCCTAGATACGAGAGTGCCTCTGGCTTTTACTTGGTAACATAAAGTATTTTCATCTTCCCAGAAAATTGTAGCCACCTTTGGTTTTATAGGCTCCGGATATTCTTTGATGTTTGTAGATGACTTTTTGGGAATACTTTTAGAATTGACAGATGATTTGGAAGAGGAAGAGTCCTTGGAAATTTGCATTTCTAAAACGTTATTGTTATATCCTGGCAAAACATGGGTGGGATATTCTCTCTCATATGGGTTTGGTGGAGGGTTGGTGGATGTAGATGTCTGATATGCAATGTTATCATGTTGGTGCAATACAGATTGATATCCGTGGACAATTTGAGTAGTATTGAACTTCTGATCAATAGGTGTATTGGAAGTGGGAATTGAAATCACGATGGGTGAGCCTGTTACTCCATTAGTGTGATAATCTGGTTGATAAGCATTGACGGTATCATTGAAATGCTTTGGACGAGATGGTTGGTGATGGAAATTATTGTGAATGTTATTGTATTCTTGGTGATTGTAGTCGATTACTCGAACATGATTTTGGTTATCTATGGGGTCAGTTGGAGCACCACCCGAAAGTTCTTTGGGGAAGTATGCTTGACTTGGAGCAGACATGTGTAGAGAAAAACCAAGGTAGTTGGGGATTAATGAAATTGTGATGTTGGTATTTTTTCAAAAAGATTAATAGCAAACATATAATTGCCCATGAACTGACGAAGCTTCAACTCCAATATTGCTGTTTGATATTCTAAGGATTTCCACCTCTTTTTTTAGTCCTTCAGTTGTCGATAATGAAAAGTGGAGGTACTGAAACTAGTAAGTATATCCAGTAAAAAAAAAAAAAATGAAAGAGTAGCTTTTACACTATCGATAATTGATGAGCTGGAGTATATGTTCTCCACTAAGTAACTTTATCAGGGGATCATAAGTTCCGAATCAGGAAAGTATAATCTAGTGGGAAGTCATAGAATATGTAAGTTGCTGCAAGCATATGTGGTGTATAGAAGAGTTTGGGTGACTGAGTACCCAGGAATATACCAGTATAGGGGGTAAAGATACTGTTATGGGGGTAAATAGTGTAGATAATTTGGCACATCGTTTTCGCAGCCAAAATCGTGAGGCATAAACGACTGATCTAAACGGGAATGAAAAAGAATTCTTTAATAGAAGGAACAGCTATGATCCTGTCAGCTACAGTAATGCCATCAGTGCTAATCTGACACCAGCTGAGACCGTTCGTGATGTGAAATATTATTATGCATCCAGGTGCTTTAGGTCGCATACCCCGGCATAGCACTTGATATTTACCCATTGATTAAGTCATCTGATGTTATCATTGGCACTTGAGCCCTGGAAAGATATATAGTCTAGAATTGAGGCTGTATACAATAGGCAATTATACAAAATTGGGCCTTTTCCTGTATGTACTGTGGAGAAATAATTACATCTGTATTTATTCCGAATCTTTGATAACCATTACTATTAACTACTAGTATTTAACTCAATTATAGCACATATTCACCAGGACTTACCTTCAAAAATTATTCCATATATTCACCCCCTTCACGATGGGATCCGTTCTAGATCGGATAACTCACTAATGGCCTGCTTCCAGGTGAATTTCTGCCAAACACCCACAAAACTAGATATCACCATCTGATAGAATACCCTGGCCGCCTCACGTGACCCGGCATCTTAAAGTCGAGCCCATAAGCCAATTTATCAAATATCACTTCTACCATGTCTCTTTCGCCTGAGCTAGAAAGCCCGGGCCACAAGTCCAGAAGAAAGTCGTTCTTGGACTTCGGAGGCGCCAATTCTATAAATAACTTTGCATCGTCATACCAGAGGGCCCAGTTACACCTTGGGGCAGATTTTTTACTGGCCTTGGATGACAGTATTTCACCAAACACCTCCCCGGTTCTTGGAGGGGTTGATGACGAATTTGATGAACGGTTCGAGTCACTCAACGAACGGACCAGCGAGCCCCGCTCGCACCTGTTTCGGAGCATCAACGAGTTCCATTTTCCAAGCCAAGGTCAAGACTCCTCATCGGTTGCATCTTCAACACCTATATCTGAAGCTAATAATGAGCAAACGTCGTTGTTATCATCAAGAAGACCATCGGAAAGAAGGAAACTGGGCTCTGAACTAGGCGCAGGCAACTCCACATCTGCACAGACCATTTTTAATGCCACCAACGCATTGATGGGAATGGCCATGCTTTCGTTGCCATTTGGACTTCGGTTGTCGGGATGGATTTTGGGTTCGATCATATATTTGACTAGTGCGGTAGTCACCAGCTATACAGCATCGATGTTGGGACGAATTATCCGGAAACATCCTCATTTGAAATCGTACGGTGATATTTCGTACCTTTATGGTGGACGAGTGTTTCTGGTTTTAACCACCATCATTTTTTCATTAGACTTGAGTGGAGCAAGTTTATCATTGATCTTATTGTTTAGCGATTCCTTCAATATTTTAATACCTAGTGTATCGAAATCCGAATGGAAAACATTGATCGTGGCATCAGTATTTGTTTTGTCGTTTTTGCCTCTTTCACTACTTTCAATTATTAGTTTGAGTGGAATCATTTGTACTGTCAGTATCATTGTGGTTTTGGCAGTTAGTGGGATTATTTTCGATGCCAAACCAGGCTCGTTGATTAAGCCTGAATTGACTTGTTTTTTCCCCACTGATTTCTTGAGTCTTTTATTATCATTGGGTATTTTTATGGCTCCATGGGGTGGCCATCCAATGTTTCCTGAACTATACAGAGATATGAAGAAACCATTCAAGTATAATAAATCGGTACGGGTATCATTTTCCATCACTTTTATTTTTTCATACCTGATTGGGGTCATCGGTTACTTAATGTATGGTCTTGGATCGAAAGATTCGATTATCAAGAATGTTTTGAGCAATGAACAATACCCTGCTCTGGTCAAGAACTTGTTTTGTGTGTTTATGGGGATCCTTCCAATTTCAAAGTTGCCCTTGACGACAAAACCATTAATTACTGTATATGAAAGCGTTTTAAACGTGACACATAAAAATCACAGTTATAGTGTGGTCAAAAAAGTCGGGTTGCGGCTCATTTTTTGCTTGGGTTTGTTGGCCCTTTCTCTTTTGTTCACTTCTTTTGGTAAATTGGTTTCATTTTTGGGAAGTGCTATTTGCTTTACTATTTGTGTCACATTACCGTTATTATTCTATTTGAAATTTTGTGGTGACGAATTATCTACCGCTACCAGGATATGGTTGAAGTTGGGGGCAACTTTATCAATTTCTTGTGCAGTATTAGGCACATATGCATCGATAATAATGGAGATATAAAACCAGATATACGTCCCAGCATATTTTGTTTTCTTGGCTAGTTTATATTCGATTCGAGTACGCTCAACATAATACTCAATTGTCTTCATAACCAGCATTCAATTCCTGAATAATTCCTGAATTTTATCTTTGATCTTGGAAATAATCATATCGAGAAAACCCCATTCTAGCATCCCAAACTAACCTATGTGGTATAGTAACACCATTGACAGGGTTAAGGATCAACACGTCCTTGTGGAGTGGATTCTTTCCAAATCTTATATTTATTGTATCTAATAATATTGGCATATCTAAACATTGATATCGTGTAGAATTGTAACCCCTCTTGTGTGACATGTTGAATTTATATATCAACCAGTTCGTAGTTTAAAGATCAATTTATACTAAAATAAGCAACTAGGTTCTTGAATCATAGTAATGTTTGAAATTACTATTGTTGTTCTTATCATTATTATAATTCCTAAAATATAATTAGTACACTAGCTCAAGCTTGAGTAGATGGAATGGTTGTATATTAGTTCTCAATAAATAACAGTCCTGACTCGGTAGCCCATGGCTAGACCATTTTAAACACGAATGGTACATTCAAATTAAATAGAATCCATTTGGTGATATAATGGATACCACTCATTAATAATTATATAAGATATTTTTTTTTAAATCAACAGCAATTCACTTTGTACGTTGATTTTGCTTTCTAGGTTTTTGGTTGAAATTTTTAGGCTTTGCTTCGAAATTTTCATAATCAAGATTATCTTCGGCACCTCCTACGTCATTGTTCAAGATACTGGCAGCATAAAGCAAATTATCATGTTGAGATTTTGCTAAGTACTGGGCCATAACTTGAGATCCCGAGGTAGAATATTGATTCTTAGAAAACAGTTGGCGTGATTGAGGATGTGGCATATAGTACTGCTGTGGCGAAGGAAAGTACCCATTCGGAGTCATAGGGTACCCATAACTTCCATAGCCTCTTCCGGGTTGTCCTCCAGGAGATGGAATGAAATAGATCTGCTGTTGAGGTTGGATAAATGGAGAAGATGAAAACTTATAGTGTTGATGTTGAGGGGGTGGTTGTGAGTACTTGGAGTAGTTGGAGTTCAAAGAAATGTTGGAGTTATTGCGAGATCTCGCGTACCCAAGACCTGGATCTGATGAATTATATTTGTTATAATATATTTTATCGTACCCTTTATTACGACTATTCTTTCGATCTGTTCTTTGAGGTTTTTGTGGAGTGCTAGAAGTATCATCAGATCCAATTATGATAGATACATCATCGTCATCATCATCATCGTCATCATCATCGTCATCATCATCATCATCATCATCATCATCAACATCGTCGTCGTCGTCACCGTCATCATCATTGTCTTCTTTCCCTTTGTTTTCACCATTTCCTTCAGTCTCAAACTTGCCTGCTTCGTCATTATCCCCCTTAGTGGCCTTTTTTATTTTACCCTCAGTTTCATCAGATTCTTCGGTTTGAGGTTCATTTTGGGTTTGGTTCTGGTTTCCATTTTCGGATTGTTCCTTTTCATCTTTATTTTGTTTTGGATCGGAACTGATAATTCCGAAGACCATAGCTGCCTCTTGATTTATGGTGTCTTCCATGAAGCTTTCGTGTTCTTGCATCCGAGATTCTTCATCAGAATATTGCTTGTTGTTTTTCCCCTTGTTATTTCTTTTGTTTAGACTTCCATGAAGTAAATGTTGATACTGTTGGTAGGTTGAGCCTTGGAAATTCGATGCCTTCTTTTTGAAGCTGAACTTGGGTGGATTACCACATCTATCCTTGGCAAAACTGATTTTAAATGGTGCATATTTGGAGTAGAACAGTTCCACAAATTCGTCGTCGGTACCTTCAATTGCATCTCTGTTTTGAGAAGTAAGCACGATCTTATGGATTCTAGCCTTTGCACTGAGTTCATCCAATTCAAATGTTTCCACCAATTTAATAGCATCAATGATATTCAAGAAGTTCAAGAACCCACAGTCTTTATTATGGTAGAAGTTAATTTGCTCCAACTCTCCAAATAATGAAAAATCACGTCTTAATATGGATTCTGCAGGTAATCGTAAGTTAGACTTGTTACCTCCATGACCATTTATAGGTACACCATTTTCATCTTTGACTAGTTTGATACCAATGTAAACATTTCTTGAGGCACCTGCAGTCACTGCCAAGGCAATATCTCTACTGATAGGCCCACTATGGTTTTTTGCCCAGCCCACATTGATGTCATGACCATGAATAATCAATTGATGTAACACCTGATGGTTCAAATAGAATTTAAGGGCAATTTGAGGATCCACAAATGTGATGAAGCAGACCTTTTTATCAGGATGATAATTGATGCTTTCGACAAGTCCACCAGCTCTCACGTTATTTGCAATTTCCTCGATAGTGGTGTTTTGATGAAGGTTTCCAAGGTAAATGGTTCTATTATCCACGTTGAATGGATCAGGGTTGACTTGATATCCAGCAGATCCGCCTGGATGTCCTTGGACTGGAAGCATGTAAGGGGGAGGGATATGCTGCTGGATTTCTTGATACAGGTGCATTCTATGCATTAAATGTCTGTAACCATTTTGAACTATCATAGGCGAAGGAGGCACAAAATTAGGATGGGTACTTCTTCTCAGTTCACTAAATTGGACTGGTTGATGAATATTAGGGTAATCCGAAATTGGAGACGAAGAAGAGCTCAAGGTGGGCGACGGAGCATTCAAATAGGAAGTAACAGACTCCTTGGATAAGTTGTCTTCATCCACACCAATAGCAAGAGGATCTTCGATATCCACCACGTCTTCAATATCTGACTGTGCATCAACAGGAGGGAAAAAATTATCTTCTTCAGGAATGTCATTAAATTTGATTGGTTTTTTTGATTTTGATGGTCTTACAACGCTTCTATCACATCTATCTTTGTGGAAAGTGGCGGAATAAAAGTTGATGTCATAAAGAACATTAACGCTCTTGTCGTCCTTCTTTTTTGACTTTTTCTTAGCACTAGGATCATCTAAAATGCGTTGTTTATCGGTCTGTATTCTTCTTAAATAACTTTCGTAGGTCTTGATAGAAGCATCAATCGAGGTAAAATGCACCAAGACTTTACCAAAGACTCTTTTTTCCTCGTTTGAAGATAATTCCCCATTCAGTTGTTCAATTTTTTTAGTTTTGGAGGATTCTATGGTGATTTTAAAATCCTCTACTTCTCCAAACTTTTGGCACTGGTTATTCACGAACGCTTTTACTGCTGTCAAAGTATCCACATCATCTGTGGGAGCCTCGATGTCTTTGATGGTGAATTTAATCATGAGACATCTGGTGGCATTGAAGTCAATAATGTAGTTGAGGGTCTTCAATTTGATAAAATCTTGATGTTTCGAGTTTGAATTATATGTGGTCGGATCCAAGGAAGTAGCCGAAGGGTTTGCAGAGGTCTCATTCAACAGGATTTTGAGATGCTTGGAATTCTTCAATGCAGCTTTAAGATTATTCAAGTTGGAGGAGTTTTTGAAGTATTTGAGGTGGAACAGAATGGAGATTTTGGAATTGATGAATGAAATATAACAAATCTTCATATTTTCTGATGCCGTAGGATCCAGATCCAAGATATGTTTTGGAGTGGGTTTGGAAAACATCTTACAATATTCGATGGGCCCAAGATCCACGTTGTTGAGTAGCTCATTCAAGGTCAAGTCCGGGTTCAAGTTCTTCAATATCACTGTCCTTGACAAGTTCAACTGGTCGAGGTTATGGTTGGACATACTGGAAGAATTCGAGGAGTTTGAGTTGTTGAGGTGAGTGAGGTACGGAGAGGAAGGGTGGCCATGGAGGTACGACTGGGTGGCCATGGGGGACATTGGGGGTTGGAGGCCATAGGCGTAGCCATAGCCAGGGGGACCAGGAGGTTGCTGTGGGGCCGAAGCAAGATGGGGGGCTCCGGAGGCCAAGGGCGGCTGGTTGTTGGAGAAGCTCGTGGCATCATCGGAGCTTTCATCATCAGTATCGCTGTCGACGGATCCCGGGTGTCTAGGAAACACACCAGACGACAGGGCGTGTTGGAAGTAAGGCGAGTTGATGAGTAGATTGGAAGGAATCATCGAATGCAGGTATGACAAGTCCAAAGGTCCCGGCGACTGAGCTGGTGGCTGGGAGTACGGGTGGGACGGCTGGGAATGAGGATGAGGATGGGGATGGGGATGGGGATGGGGACGGGGATAACCGTGTCTGTATTGAGGATTAGGCAAGTCCATTGGGTAGACGATGTTTTGAGGATACATGATCAGGTGCCGTGGGACGTGACAAAGGTTGGGGGGGTTTGCTATGTGATTCTGTGAAAGTGAGTGCTAGAGTAGGAGTTGGAGGGGCAGTGGACGTGGTGGTGGTTATTGATGATGGTTGAAAGTAAGTGGGTTGTGGAATTGAGTGGAGTTGTAACGGAGATTGCTGGGGGACCAAATGGACAAAGGTCTCAAACTGGAACTGGACAGGGATCGGCGTGGTAGTGACACCGAGAATTGAACAGTGGCAGTCCCAAAGGATCAAGAAGGTAGCCAGTAGCGAGGGGGGGGGGGGGAAAACGGGAATATTAAAAAAATAAAAATGGGAAACGAGGGGAAGGAAAAAAACAAGGAAAAAAATTATTTAAAAAAAACAAAAAAAAAGTTATAGGAAAGAAAAAAACAAGGAGAAAAAGGGGATAAAAATTACCAAAAAAAAAAAAAAAAAAAAAAAAGAGGAATGGAAAAAAAAAATAAAGGAAAAAAAAACACAAAAAAAATAAATAAACAACAAAAAAAAAAAGAAAAAAAAAAAAAAAAAAAAAAAAAAAAAAAAAAAAAAAAAAAAAAAAAAAAAAAAAAAAA